>PNEQ01130359.1:0-24156 GCA_003012365.1 Medauroidea extradentata | reverse complement strand
TATATACACTTTCATGTTACTAGGAGATTTTAGTCAATATGCTTATTACTTGTTAAGGCTACACGAAATGGAGCGAGAAAAAAGTTTCCACTTGAAATAATGCAACAGTCACTATACTACAGACTATAACATAAGTATGAATAATTTAACATTTATTTATAATGGTAAAGTGGCCATGGGCGATTTCCAGGCGCGTAGGGTTAGGTGATGATTGGTGAAGGATGGAGGTTTCCTGAGGCTACCTGCTTTGCAAATATATACTTGAATTTTATCATGAGGTCTTCGTTACCTTTCTGTATTATGCTTCATTGGCGTATGTTAGGCTTGGTTAGCTCATTAGGTTAGGTGGCTTTATTATGTGCAAGGTATTTGCAAAAGTTTGAATCTAGATATGTGTTGTTTATTTTATGTATGATACTTAATTGCGATAGAAAGATATGTTTAGGTACATAAAATGGTTCGCCTGAGCAGTTGGAAAAACATATTTTATTTTGTCACTATATATTCGTTTGGGTTGTGGATGAGTTTTAAAATATGTATTACATGCGAACATTTTTTTTCGATAGTTGTAAGGGGGAAGAGTGCGTGAGGGTATATTTCGTATGTGGACGTCATGTACATGTATGTGATTGTTTTGAATTCAACACATGCTTGTAACATACTGTATGCAAGCTGTGATGCATAACATTTTTTTCTGGGACAGGGATTTGAGCCGGGATCTATTAGAGCAGAAGACAAATACCCTAGACCACATTGTTATATGTGTAGTGATGACCTTCTTTGTACTCTCTTCTAAATTGAATATGACATGTTATATATAGTTTGTCTTTCTACGGCTTTATTTGATCATTAATTACTATTATGTATTTCTTCTCCACTAAAAGGTAAACCCAAATTTAAAAAAAAAATAAAATTTAAAATCTTTTTATTTACAGAAATACCACCAAATAATTTTCATAAATTTATTTTTAACAAAAAATATTTCCCTTCAATACTTTAAAGTCTCATTTTTACATATTCTGTGGGTTAGCATAATTCCAATGTTACACATACCATGGGTTGTTGTAAAACCAGAGTCTCATGGCTTAAGAGTTACACTGGGCACAGAACAGAGTTTTCTCACAGTTGTGATGTTTGTTAGGGTACATTTTTATGAGTTTTCTGAACTTAGGACAGCCAAACTGCTTGTGTGCATCGATAATTCTAACACTGTTCGAGCACACGCCATGTAACACAAATTTTTGATCGTTTCCGATGACGAACATAGGGACATCTTCATTTATGACACTACCCACCACATAGGATATCTTACAGTAAGGGATAACACCGGAATCCCACCTGAGCCCATGTTTTTGGTACATCTGTAGACGGTATGCTTGTTGTGTGATGCGGCTTAGATGATCCCAGGGGCAGGGAGGTTCGAATGTGAACACATTGGTTGACAGGTCATCGTCACTGTCGGATATCGACACTTGTTTAATGGTGAAAGTGTCTTGTGATTTGAATACCTGAATGTTGCAATACATATCACTGCTAGAAAAATTATTGAGGCTAATAAACGATACGTCGATGAACTCCTTACACGCTTCTTTCTGGCAGGGTATTGTTGACGCTAGAAGTTTGTGGGCTGTGGCATTATTTACCAACTCTCGCGATGTGGCGTGTCCGGATCAGAAGCACAATCCCTGCAGCTCTCTACACAAGACAGGTAGTTTCGGGTATCCTCGTCTAGATGCAAGTAGCGTTCTAGCATAGAATTGGATTTCGTGTTGAGAATATGTTTGTTAATCAAATTATGGTCGGTCGGAACAATATGACTCTAGCGCTAGTGGTTTGCTGAAGACTGATCATGCAGAGTTTGTTACGTGCTGATATATGTAAGGAGATAAGGGAACGAATGATGGAGGGGGTAGGAGTGACGCTATATTGCAACTCCATTCTGGCATCATGCTTTAGGAATGTGCTGTCTCGGTGGTAGAGGGAGGAGAGAGTCCGAAGGTTATTATTGCACCATACTGCGAAACATGTTGTGTGCTGAATCAGCAATGATTGTTATTGGGTGGTGGGGGGGGGGAAATTTGCTATCGAGAACGATGTTGAATGTCGCCTACAGAGTTGTGTCATGTTGCACACCAATATAATGTCATGTCTCAGGAATGTGGTGATTTATGTGATGGGGAGCCAAAGGTAGGTATTGCACCATACTGCAACAGATGTATATGCTGACTCTGGAGGAGGGGGAGGTGGTATAGGATGACATCATGGTATGGAGGCGAGGAGTGTCACGTGATGAGTACGTGATTAGCATGCATGTGCTGACTTGGGAAGAAGAGAAAATAATAAAGGCTTGAGAAGATGAGGGAGGGGGTAGACATCTGCCAATGACATAGTGTGAGATATTGGGGGAGGGTGCTAAGGAAGCCTTGTCTAGGTATATAGTGATGGTTTTTTTTAATTTAATAGAAAAAAATACTTTCTGTATGAGGTATGTCTAGGTATATAGTGATGGTTTTTTTTAATTTAATAGAAAAAAATACTTTCTGTATGAGGTATGAGTGGGGTTAGGACGGAATGCGAAATCGAAATGTTTTCGGAGGGCTTGGAGGAGACCACTATAGTTAGTTTGATTGAATTTATTATAATTCGTTCAAGGATAGTTGGAATAGGAGTTGGGTTTAAGATATTAGCATGGGGAAGGGTAGTGAGTCCGTCCAGGTGTGGTGTATTTATTTGCGTATTAAAATTTTCTCTAAAAATGTATTTTTCATTATGAAATATGAGTGGGGTGTGTTTGGAATGGAAAATCGAGAAAATTTCGGAAGACTCTGAGAAACCCTCTATATTATAGGAAAGGAGTTGGGATTTAGTTATTAGCTTTGGGGAGAATGGGGGATCCCACAGGTGTGATATAAATATATACTTATTCTCTCTAAAATATGTTTTTATTATAAAGTATGAGTGGGGTTTGATTGGAATGTACATTCGAAATATTTTGGGAAGACTCGGAGAAACCCCCTATATTTTAGTTCTTTGGATTTAAGAAACTTGTTCTGGAATAGCTAGGATAGGGGTCGGATTTAAGTTATTAGCATGGGAAAGGGTTAGGGAACCTCGTTCAGGTGCGGTATAGTTAATTACTTAAATTATTTTACTAGATAGATGTTTTTACATAAGGAAGTACGGGTAGGAGTTTATAGGAATGACAAATCGAAAAAAATTTCGGAATACTCTGAGAAAACCCCTATAGATTATTTCATTGGATTTTATCGAAACTTGTTCTGGAATAGCTAATATAGGGTTCAGGTTTAAGTTATTTGCTGGGGAAGGATGGAGGGACAATGTTCAGGTGTGTTGTGGTTTATTACTTATATTATTTTACTAAAAAGATGTAGTTTCATAATGAAGTATGAGTGGGAGTTAATAGGAATAATAAATCGGAAAAATTTCGGAAGACTCTGAGAAAACCCCTGTAGTTTACTTTATTGGATTTATTGTAAATTGTTTCTTGAATAGCTAGGGGGTGTGGTGGGGGAGCTCGCCTAGGTGTGATATAGTTAATTACCTAAATTAATTTTGTTAATTAGATGTTTTATGTTATGAGGTGAAAGTGAGGTTAGGTTGGAATGAAAATTAGAAAAAAAAATTCAGAAGACTCGGAGAAAACCCATTACTTTATTTTATTGGATTTTATGGTAATAGTTCGGGTATTGCTAAGATATGAGTCGGGTTTAGGTTATTAGCTGGCGAAGGGGAGGCGGAACCCGTTTAGCTGTGGTAATGTAAATTACTTAACTTAATTTTACTCGAAATACATTTTCATTATGAGGTATGGGTAGGGGTAGGTAGGAATGCGAATTAGAAAAAAATTCGGAGGACTCGGAGGAAACCCCTTCAAGAAGGTTGCCTACATTTAAGTAAAACAATTGACGCTAGGTACTGCGGACAAAATGGACGCCGGAAACGAGATGGCGGGCATAAAATTTACTAATTTTTAAATTTTTGATTTTTTTTTAATTTTGGAAAATTTTGGGAAATTTTGAAAGTGACATCATCAAAGATGGTGGCGGTGACGTCATCCAAGATGACGGCCGGTGACGTCATCCAAGATGACGGCCGGTGACGTCATCCAAGATGGCGGCCGGTGACTTTATCCTAGATGGCAGCCGGTGATGTCATCATCGAATCCTACAATCCTATCCCAGGTCCCATTGTCTCAGAACATACAAAAATATACTACTCCCAATTCTTATCCGAATCGTAAGGTCATCTATGGATAAGAATGACGTACTCGTGTTTCAACCTTCTTGGATCTCTTCAGGTAAGGGCAGGTTGAAGAACATAGCAACCACCTTACGACACGGTTTATTTCAGATTTCCGCAAACTTAGGGGTTGGTGTGAAAGGTACAAGAAACTTGACACCTTACACTGGGAGGCTACATACAATTAACACATGCCCAACCGGAAATCGAACCCAGGACCCTTGTCGTACTGACCAGAAGCTCTGAACACTAAACAAAGCGGTCGATCATGCAATAGGCCTGTTAGAGTAAAGCTAAAAAAAGTGCTATTTTGGGGACCATCGAAAATTAACATGGACTATTATTACTCTATGTAATTTTGGCTGACGAATTATGGTTACGAATGTGATATATGTAAATATTACATTTCATTTGTTAACAAAAGAACATGTCTATATCTGTATGAAAATTATGAAACTTGACACAAAATAGGTGCTTTTCATAACTTATACCTTCTAGTAGATAGCAACTATTGTTTCCATGTTTTGAAGTAAAAAAGCACGGTAGGGTGAACATGTGTAGTTTTTAATGTAAACACGCATTTTCGCCTGTTATTTAATTTTGATTATGTAATATGTTGACTAAAAGTTTGGCTACATAAGTTATTCATGTGTAATTAACCAACCTTATTAAGAAAAGTTGTTTAATTTTTGGGGTTTTGTGAACATATGTGGTTTTGAAGGATTGTTCTTCTCATAATATCTAATTACAAAAAAAGGGGGGAGGATTTTGTTTGGTTACTATATGCTGGTGTATTCATTAATTCGCATGGGTCGGCAATATTGCAAACTTACCTGCCAACTACAAAACCTGCTAGATGGTGATGACGTCACGGGGAGAGCACTGACCAATCACAGACACCTGAACTACCACATGTATGGTTAATTCTGCCACATGCTTTAATTATACCCACTTCGCGATAATATTCAGTTCTCGGTAGATTTATGAATTACGCTTTTGAACACGCCGACATTCCAGATTTAACGATTGGTTACGGATATTTATACTGAGATATTTCCTACTTGACTGGACCAATCAGAATAACGTTTCTCTAATATTGAAGGCTCTGATTTGAGAGCAGGCATCTGAACGTCTATCCAGTCATGGGAATGGATCCGAGCTACAGTCTTTTCAAAGACAACTTGCTAGTCCAGAGGCGTAAAAACTGGAGGAGGGCAGAGTATAGATCCCCCCTTAAATGTTGGAAAGGGCGCCGAAAACAATAAAAAATGGGGGCCAAAATTAAGTCTCTTTACTACACCATAAATATATATGTATATATATATATATATATATATTCTTAGAAAAAATTGTAATACAAGGCAATTTAGTTCGAAATACATTCATTAAATAATATAATTCAATTTAAAATTCAATTTTATTGACATTATCGATATGCAAAGAAAGTTCAAATTTTTTTCTTGAAAATTAGGAGTAAAATGGGGGGGGGGGGGGGGCAACTTACCCACCCCTCCCCAAATTGGAGAGCTCGTTTCACCACTGCTTGCGACGAGATTATTTCGCAGTAAATGTGTTGCCTTTGCTTTAACCTAACGCACCACCTTGTCACTTCGTTAATGCATAGAGTTCTCCACGGGCCTGATGTAGCAGAATAAAACCAATGGGGTGTGTACGATAGCAGTGACGTCATTGGCCGCGCCACAGGTGGCACGTCTTCTAGCCATTGGCGCGAGGTAAACGTTTAATGAGCTGGATGCAACACATTTACACACAAACCCGGTGCGTGCGTGCGCGTCCCTCCAAGATAGCATCATCACGGAAACAATATAACGAGCGTGATGATAGGTGGAAGGGGAGTGGGGAAGCAGTGGGTAAAAAAATTGGTACCGTTTTGCTTGTCGCAATTCCTTCTTAACAGCTCCTCATCATTCTATATAACACTTCCCCTTTCTGTTTTGATTTGATTGTCCTGATTGAGCACCGGGCAACTGGTTTTTGTGCTCTGATCACACGAGCCAACACGCGGTTGTAATCTCTTTCTACAGAGCCTCTGGTTGACGACTGATCAGTGGAGATGAATGTGGTGGTGCCTTAGCAACTGTAACTGGCCGCATGGGGCAACGCAACTAGACGCCCTGTGCCATACAAACTTTTTTTTTTTAAGAAAGGCCCTGTGTCACACACATAAACGTTTTCTTTAGGGGAAGAAAGGCCCTGTGTCATGCAAACTTTTTCTTTTGGAAAAGAAAGGCCCTATGTCTGACAAACTTTTTCTTTGGAAAAGAAAGGCCTGTGTCATACAAACTTTTTCTTTTGGAAAAGAAAGGCCCTGTGTCATGCAAACTTTTTCTTTTGGAAAAGAAAGACCCTACGTTATACAAACTTTTTCTTTGGAAAAGAAAGGCCTGTGTCATACAAACTTTTTCTTTTGGAAAAGAAAGGCCTGTGTCATACAAACTTTTTCTTTTAGAAAAGAAAGGCCCTGTGTGATACAAACTTTTTCTTTTGGAAACGAAAGGCCTTGTACCATACAAACGTTTTTTTTTTTTTGGAAAAGAAAGGCCCTGTATCATACAAACTTTTTCTTTAGGAAAAGAAAGGCACCGTGTCATACAAACTTTTTTCTTTCGAACTGTGATTCATTTGGCAAAGCATAGTACAGATTTCAAACTACATTGAGAGAAAAGTATTGGTGTAGTTATTATTATTCTATTTACCTGCGACACTGCACATGGGGTCTTTTCGGACCCCGCGATAATTTTTTTCTTTATATAATCTATATTTCTGACTCTACATTCAGGTTATCATAGACCATCTTTTAAAATATGTTGAAAGTAATGTCTAAAACTTTGGATTTTTTTTCGACAAGCGAAAATAATTTTAATTCTTTTTTGAACAGTTAACGCACTTTATGGTGCATATGGGGTCTTTTCTGACCCCACTTTATTTTATCAATAAATATGTCAGACTTCACAAACGCTATGCATGATGTTATTGTAAGTAATCATTGGATGTCACAGTTCATTTATGAGCTGTAGTTTTCATTTAGCGCAAGTACTTCAGGGATAAATAAGGCTGAAATTAATAAGTGTCTTGTTTATTAAAAAACTAATTACTTAGAAGGATTGCGTAAAGAAAATTGAGCTAAAAAGCATGTCTGTTAGGAAGAGTTTTATATTCTGAAACTATATGAAGAACAAAAATGAATCGCTCCCTCGATAATAATTCACACGGTAAAATGATACTTCCAAATTTTATAATCGCCCTCTTTTAGTCCACATGTGTAAAAATACCAACAAAAGAAATATTTTTCTGCTTCGTGTAATAAAGGAAAATAACTGTACACACCGTTCGTATGAGCACTAACAGATTGCTCCAGCAGTGTGCACAGTCAACATATTACCCAATTGCTCACTGCCAGTGTTTTGAGAACTGTTCTAAAGGATGGAGTGAAGAAGTGTGTGATGCAATTTCGAATTATTGTCTACTCACTTTGCATGTCTGTAATTAATAAGAAGTACATTTGCTGGAGGAATTGGTGTTTGTGAAAGATCCAATATAAAAGTTTATCTACAGATATATCAAACTGGATGACGAAATAATGTAAGTAACATTATTGTTCTCAATTCTTGGGTTAAATTTCGATTTGGTGGTTTATTTTACCACAGCATGTAAAACACGTTTCGTGTAATCAATAGTGTACTATGTTCATATTTCCTTCCACTGCGAGTATAATAGAGAATTATTTTGCTGACTTTTCTTTCGATGTTTTTTGCGTAGAACTCAAACAGCTCACTTTCTACCAAGGCTGTTCGGGTTCGATTCCCAGCAGGGTGACACTGGCTGACATTCTCGTTGCCTGCCATATTTCATAAAGGAACATGCTACTGCTTTCTCCCTGCAGAAACAATCTATTGCTACTTTATCCTTCTTAGCACAAAGACCATTGTTGAAACGAGTCGACTAGATTTTTCTCAATCCTTACTGTACTTCGATATTTAATGTTTTATGAAAGCTATATAAGTTCATATTATTTATCTGGCATATCTTTATTGTTGCTATACATATCGTCAGCATCAAGGTCACCAGATAGTGACGTCCATAGTACGTAGAGGCTATGAGGCGTGACATGATATGATGGAAATGGAGCGACGCCTGGGATGAAAGGTGGCGGAAACGGGAGTACCCTGAGAAATCTCGCCGGCCAATAGCATCGTTCAGGCACAATTTTGATATACGAAAATCAGGGTTTACCCTGACTGAAATCGACCCCTGATTGACTTGGTGTTCGACCACCATGGTCCCTGACTTTCATAGGATTTCTGTGAATTAGCCACAATAATTTGTAAGGGACTGTTCTGAGATTTTCTTTGATTACTGTAAACCACAAACAAAAAATCACTTGGGCCGAACTCGAATAAGAGTCTGGGTTTTTTCAAACTAGATGTTAATTTTTCCTCAACTGCAGTGCATGCGATATCTCGCTTGGTCCCATTACAGAGCAATGTATTTCATTATTGGCCGAAACAGGTTCCTTCAAAAATTTTATTACTTAGCAAAAGTACAAAACAAATATAATATATTTATCACAAATGCAGTTTCTGGCGCATTCAATATCATACGTTGTTCAAATACATAAATTAGCACAAGCTAACCCTGTTTGTATTAGGATATCTCTTATCATAATTTCCTTGCGTGGTCACAAGTTGTCCTGCTGATTGTAAGTAGCACACCAACCCGTAAACAATTGTTGTATTTTTTTTTCGAATGGAAGGTAAACGACACTCTGGGAAGAGGCGAGGAAGATTATACTGAAAAAGCTATAAGAAGAAAGTGACAGTGACAATATGTCAAGTTCAAGTGATAACAATGTTCCTAGTGAAAATAAGAACATTGGAAGACGAAGACTATCAAGATGACACTGCACAAACTTCAGATGAAGGTTCATAAACTGAAAACGTTGATATGAGCGGCAAGTATTATTTAGGTAAAAATGGAATGAATTGGCTTAGGAATGCACCAGCAGAAAAGCAAACTTTGAAGCACAACATAATTTGTGATAAACCTGGAGTAAAGTATAGTCGTCGTTGTACTGTAAAAGAAGATTTCAAAATATTTGTGACACCGGAAATGATCAACGTTATTGTAAGAGAAACTAACAGAGAAGCCGCTCGAGTTATGAATGACTTCCATGAATCAAATACAGACACGGAACCGTAAATATGGAAGGATACAAACGAAACTGAAATTGAAGCTTACAATGAACTGCTATTGTGTGCTGGCGTGTATCGCGCTAACAGAGAAGAGCTTAGTGAACTGTGAAATGAGGAACATGGCAGACCAATATTTCGAGCTACTATGCCTTTGAAAAGGTTCAAAGAAGTAACAAAGTTTATTCGCTTTGTTGACAAGGCAACACGAGTAGAACGCCAGCATGAATACAAACTTGCAGCTTTTCGTGAAATCTGGGAAATATTTGTTGGAAAACGTTCATCTTCGTATGTGCCATGGTTTGACATTACAGTTGACGAACAATTAGTGGGTTTAAGAGGGAAATGTCCTTTCCGCCAGTACATGATGAGTAAGCCAGCAAGATACGGCATTAAAATTTGGCGGGTTTGTGATTCGGATACGTCTTTCCCACTCAATGTACAAATATATTTGGGCAAACCACCACATGGCACGACAGAAAATAGTCAAGGTTCCAGGGTGATAAATTATCTAGTCGAAAAGTGGAAAAACAAAGGACGAAACGTTGTTGCAGACAACTTTTTCACCAACATCCCATTCGCTCAAACGCTGTTGGAAGCGAACACGACATTTGTAGGGACATTACGTATTAAGAAGGTAGAAATTCTCAAAGAAATTAAGCCTAACAAATGTAGAGAGGTCAACTCATCATTATTTGGATTTGCTGGTAATCTTACTTTGGTGTCATACGTTCTCAAAAAATCAAGTAAGGTTATTATTCTTTCGTCGATGCATCACTCAAATACCGTAATTGGAGTTGAAAAGAAACCAGAATTAATTATGCACTACAATTCCAAAAAAGGAGGGGTAGATACTATGGACAAAATGATTGCTACTTACAGTTGCAAACGTAATACTAGTCGATGGCCGCTTCTGTTGTTTTCAAAATCCTGGTTGTTGCTGGAATTGCAGCACTAATCGTGTGGTTATTTTACAACTCTGAACTGTTTGGGAATGCTAAACGTCTATTTTTGCTGCAGCTAGGACGCCAACTTGTTCATCCCTGCATTGAAAATAGAATCCAGAGCAGTCATTGCGTGCAGAAGGGTGTGAAAAGTGGTCTTCTTTCGCTTGGGTACAGTAAACGAACACCAAGTGAAACTATCACCTGGCAACAAGAGGAAACTATGTTCCTTGTGCCCAAGAGTAAAATAAAAAAAAAAAAATAAAATAAAACTGTGTGTAGTTCATATGGACTCAGTGTTTGCAGCTCACATTCTAAGAGTATTGTCAAGTGTTGAAGTTGTGTTGCTGACAGTGATTGAAAAAGAAGTCATTGAAGTGTGATTTTTCTGACATATAATAATAATTTCGATATCCAGTGTTGTAGCCTAATAATATTTTTGACAGGGATGCAGGCTATTATGAGAAATGTATTGTTCCTGTTAGATTTAATGTTTAAATTTTAAATTGTTTATTTCATGTTTTGTAAACATAATAGCAAACATTTTGTGAGCTAATTCTTGATATTTCGTAAGGGTTTTGAGGTCCTGAAAGCAATTACATAAAAATAAAAATAAAGGTCAAAGAAAAATATAATAAGAAGGGAAAAACTGATACTGTAATATACTTATTCTTCCTTATATAATTTTATTTCTAAACAAAAATATTTATAAACTGTGTGAAATATGTTGACTTACAAATATTATAGAACGCATTAAAGTCTGAGTGGGAAATGTTACAAATTTTATCCTTTTATCATACTTATAATACTATAACTTAAATATAATTATTAATGTAATAAAAGACGCGAATGATAACTTTAAAATGTTCCAATTGTTCAATTCCATTGGTAATATAATGTTAGATAAAATCTTGCAAGTTTTTTAAATAAAATTTTGTTGGGGGTCTTGAAGGACCCCCAGGTGCACTGACATGTTCATAACGTTAAGTTCCTTGTCGAAGGTTAAAATAGTAATAATAGTACAGTGTGGTTGTTTCTTGTAACTAGAGTGTTCATACCAGGGGCGTTGGAACGTATTTTAGTTGGAGGGAGTCGTGGACTTTAATGACATTTTATTAGGGGGAAGGGTTCATAACATAACTATTTTCGGTACCGGGACCTTAACCAGAAGTGGTGGGTTCGGGGTAACTCATCCGGAAAAATTTCAGTTTCTAACTGCAAAATGGTGGTATTTAAGAAGTTTTTAGTTTTAAACTTAAATATACAATGCAGAGTGGGTAGAAACGTTATTATTTTTAAAGGAGTAATCTATAACTTTATGCCGTGAAATAAATAAAATCTTAAAATTATTTATGTAGGCTGCATTTTGTCCATATGTCTTGACTTCAATTTATTTAGTAATAATTTTGTGAGTATGTCAGTCACGGGAACTTACAACAGAACCAAAAAAATATGCTCGTACAACCATTCACTCCCGATATTCTACACGCACTAAAATCACGGTCTACGTACTAATGTAACAACTTTGCAAGCATTTGAATTTGCACGCAATTTGGTTCAAATTTAAGCAATAAGGTACATAATTCAAATCTATATTTTGGAATTTCCTAAATTTACTTATTAATATCTCTAAATACTTATTATTTTACTAGGAAATCAATGTAATAGAAATGTATCACAAACTGCAACAATTAAATTATACTGGGATGCATGAAGATGATCCAGAAAGAAATCAAACGTTAAAATAAAGTACTAACACCGTACATGTTTGAAAATAATCTGCACTGAATGAAAATATAATTTATAAATTTAAATAATCCTTCGTTGACATTTATACCGGACTACCAAACCTTTACCTATGTTCGACTATTAAGGGGAAGAAAAGACGTGAAATATGTTTTCGATTATTTCTCCATACATAGCAAACACTTTTCATTTACCAGATATGTCTATCACACTGGAAGGACCCCATAGCCTAAAACTACATTGCAGCTAGTAATTGCTGCATAGTTACAAAATTTAACCTAGGATCTATTTCAGGTAATAAGTAATCAATATTTTCTTCCTCAACATTAAGGTAATAGATGTACAACAGTAATGGATTCCGCCAATTGGAAACCATTCACATCTTTAAACTAATTTTAAGATATTTATTAGTCAATCTCTAGGCTGTTAAAATAAAGCCTAACAAAGTTTGACGAAACACTTCACGCGTTAAATCACATGCGAATCATCCTTAACAAACATTAAGTGTTCAACAGATGTTGGTGAAACCGAGCCGGTGAGTTATAAACATCCTGTTATTGACCATGAAGCAGAGCTGAAGATGTGCGCGTATGGCATTTAAACAAAAGTGGTCCTTATCTATGATGTAAATGTACAATTTGTATTTCACGTACAAATAATAATTAGGGCCTATAACACAATATTTCTTAACACAATTTTCTTTGCACAGTTTTCGCCTGGAACAGCCGTCTTTAAAATTGGTTTGTTGGAAAATTAATTAAGTTGATGATTTGTTGTGTATTTAAACTCGGTGTCTCGAAGAAGCTCAAGGTTTTAGGCAAGTCAGAGACGCTGAGAGAAGACACAAAGATGCAGCGGCAGGTGGGCTGCTGGGGTTGGCGTCATACAGCATGCAGGAGCGTATTTCCTGCGGATATGTACAACAACTGACGTGGTCTGCGTCACCACCCCCTCCTCCCCCGCCTAAATACCCTATTACAGGTCTACCTCGGCTAGTCGCGACTGCTGGTGGCGCATCATCCCTTTGTCTCTGGCACGGTCTTATAAGTACAGGTCTGAACACTCACCTATATACGGATGTACTTTTCTTGACCCCCTTGTTGTTTGACTGCAGTTCACTAAGTTACCGAGAGTGTTGTGTGTCTTTGGCGCTGCAATCAGGGCGGTCGGGCTCAAATTCCGCCAACATTCCATTAAATCAGATTAACATTTTTTAAAATTAATAAATGCCTTGTATACGAAACATTTATCTACTACAAGTTGTTTGCCAGCCCAAATGTGATTTGAAAAACGTTTCAAACAGCTATTATGTCGTTCAAACAAAAATTAATGTAAGTCGAACTACGTTGTTCAGTTTGAAATTATCGTAATATCCCGAAAACCATCATTTATAACACGACAGCATATTTAAAGTCAATTATTTAAGTATCCGCCACGTTTATTTAACTTCCCGGATGCCCTTATCGGTTCATTCCCACAATTCTTACGGAAAGATATAAAGTTTATAATATCTGTTACTTCTTAAGTCATGGCTGAGGTTATTTCTACTACAGGTTAGGAAGCTCAATGTTTGGCACAGGGAAAATTGAGCGCTTGTATCGCTAATGGGTGCAACCTGATCAATCACAAAGCTATCCTGAATTTTAAGTTACATAAAGTTTATAATCCGAAACGCGAAATTGGTTTATTTTCACTTTAAAATTAAGTTAATTGACTTGTGTAATTTCCAAGCGTATTTAAAGTAATTTTATAACAGTTTCGTATTTTTCTTGTCCACATGCGATAGCAGCGAAACTAGCGGCAGAAATGTTCCCTGTTCCAAGCTCTCTCATAAGGAAACACTTTTTCTTTACAACCTGTCGTAGAATTAATTTTAGTCATGGCCCACACGCCACACGACCTGTTGCGAATGGGTACGTTAAGAAATACACGTCATAATTCTTAAGTTTTTAATTATGAAGCCAGCTTAACAGAACTGCTAGCTTTACCGCAGAGAACACACTAAAAAAGTGTAGAATATTGTGGCCAACTGCTGAAGAAAACCACTAGGTTGCTGCTTTGTACTATTACCGGCAGTTAACTTGTCGCCTCTCTGCACTGATGTGCGGGGACAGCGGGTCGGGAGAAAGAAAAGGAGGTAAGGAAGATACACATAGTCGGGATACGTGTTGTAGCTATTAGGAAAATATCGCCCCTCAGGATATAGGCCTACCCGAAAATTGAAGGTGAAGGTAGTAGCCTGCTCAGTCCTAACATTCATAATCTACGAGAGTGAATTATATGAATATCGAGAAGTACCGGAATGTAAGGGTGGGGAAGGC
Organism: Medauroidea extradentata; assembly: GCA_003012365.1. Lineage (NCBI taxonomy): Eukaryota > Metazoa > Arthropoda > Insecta > Phasmatodea > Phasmatidae > Medauroidea > Medauroidea extradentata. The sequence goes on along the minus strand of PNEQ01130359.1, from coordinate 9,675 downwards.
AAAACGGAGATTTATGAGAAAACCCGCCAAACAGTGACATCGTCTGACTCATCCTACTTGGACAGGGTTAGAACTTGGGTCGCCTAGGTACAAGGCAAGCTTTCGACTGCCGTAGATTCTATTGTAATTCAGAATATCAGGGTTCTGTTTGGCAGGATGAATGTTTAATTTCTTGTTAGAATAACGTTAGAATTTTTTACCGGTACTGAATAAAAAAATAAAGCCCAATGATAATTTGTAGTTTATCTTTATGTAGTCTGATGTTAAAAAAACCATTGTTAGTAGGTGACAGAACCTGGTTGGCAAGAAAAAAATATTTTATAGCTGAGGCATCAAAGATAAATAATATTTTAATTTGTTATTTAGTAACGTAGTTATAGTCGTTAACGTTTTGTTCAATTGTTGAAATTTCAATGCATCCTATGATTAATTAGCTTTTTAAGTGTATTTCAGTATGACCCATTTTTACTATGTGTTATGCTTGTTAATGTTTTTATTGTTAATTTTCTACTATGTTATTAACTTGCTTAATCACACATTTGTATACCTATTTGTATATTGTCTGTGTTGTCGTTAAGAAAATTAATCTATTTATTAATGATAGATAGAGGTACGTCAATTTCGCAAATACATTCCAGGTCAGGTTGAACGCCAAAAATATATTCTTCATAATACGTGTGTGATTAGCTGGCGGCTGTCACGAAACGCATTTGACTACTGCAAGCCAGTAGTAAATAATGAAATGATTCATAGAGCTATCGCTTGTAATGTTGTTAAGCCAATGAATAATCGATTGTATCCAGAGCGTGTACAGGACTGAGCAATCTAGGCTACTGCCAGATGAATCCGCGAAATTGACGTACCTCTAATGATAGATACATAAGGAATATATAAATTGGTTATTATTTTTATTATGTATAGTTTGCATGATTATGTTATATTATAATTTATTTTTATTAAATATTAAAGTAGCAAGTCCAAAGTTTGTAGCAAGCCCGCGAGGAGCGCGCGTGTCGTGGTGAACGGAGGTATGCAATGTGCAGCGGAGAAGGGGACTTGACCAATGACCAGCGAAGAGGAAGGACGTTCGGCGGTTTGCTGGTTGTCATATATAACGGTTGATTTGTAATACGCACCAGACGTATCAGGGCTTTGATGCAATCGACAATCGTCGGTAGGACACGAGGAGGTATTTATGTATCGTTAAGTGCGCAGCCAGGCGAGGAACGAAGCACGACGACCATGCTCAACTGCAACATATTGTGCAGCTGGAACTCCTCAGCGTGTTGAAGGACGAGCCGTGTACTGAGTAACTACGTGCAGCGGGCGACCCAGTCAACGAGACTTACTGCTCGATAATATATAATACCGCCGTGAAATCCTGGCAGTTAAAGTGACTTGGTTTGTGTGCAAGCTTTTGCTTTCTTTTCAAGTAACTGTATGTGACATAAAACTGAAACGTTTATCAAGTAGGAAGAACGTCTTATAATTCTGGAGTAAGTTTTGTTACAATTAAGAATCTATTAACAGATATACGCACCGGTGCTTAGTAATTATTATTTTATGTAGTAGATGTTCTGAAGACTTTATCGTATTAATTTTTAGTTACATATTTCACGATTTCAATTAGGCTAAAGATGGGCCAATAAGGTATATTAACGGTGATGTGCCCATGTGATATAAATAGGGTGTATTTGGTTCCCACACAGGGTGAGGCAAGTGTGGCATATACCGTACAAGGGCATATCCCACATGTTCAAATGTATGTTGATTAAACAATTATTGTTATGTTTCAAACAAACACCAATATCTTACGTAATACACGTACGTCATAAATATTGAATATATCTGTACAGAAGTACTACTCTGAGATGTATTAATTGTAGGCGTTTTGAAATAAGTACTTAATTGATCTGGTACTGCTAACGCACTATTTACTATTTTTCGTCTTACCAGTTTCCGCTAATAGCCTATATACATATCTAAATATTTATGTTTTAGACCATGTACCTGTGCTCTAGAGAGTAGTCAGATGAACTGTTGTTTTGTTCATGAGTATATTATCTGTAAGTAATCTATTATTGTTTGATAAGGATAATATGGTAACCAACTAGTTACAATGCTGTTTATGAAGTAGCGTCTTCACAAAACGTATCAACTAAATTTTTCATAAGTATAAAACTGGTTAACTTCTGCGCAGACCTACATCTATCTGTAACGCTTATACAACGGCCTCTCTATTGTGTTCGGCAGAGTTTATTTTTTACTTCAGACATTAGGATTTATCGTAGGGGCCTAAAAGTATTGCGACATGGATTATTATTATCATGCCTATAGTATTTATATAATGCCGCACTAAATTGTTCCGAAATCTGTAACTAACCAATATTCAGGGAATGTCTGAATAAAAGTAAATATTTATCCAAAGTTGCACCAACATGCATAAACGTTATTTGCACTCCAAAGTTGAAGAATAACATAAATTATTTACATTTGTAATTAATAAACGATGAAAGGTACATTAAAGAATAATATTTGAATGTTTCTTGCAATGGGACAGAATAATGTACTCTATTACTGCGGACATAAGCCATTGCAATATTGTGTCGTCCCAGAAATCTTAGAATGAGACTAAGAAAAACAATCATATGAAAAACGAAAAAATGAGTAAACAAGCCTAGTTTAGCTGTAGTCACCACGTCTGTAAACCAAAATCACAGAACATGAATGATTCCATAAGGAAATAAACTAAACACACAAAAATAAATCACTAAAATACAAAACAAAATTATCTGTAAAACTCAGGGCACCACAATTAAGACCGCACAGACAATACTGGAACGAAGACAATAATGGACACAAGACAGGATAACAACGATGACGCCACAGACAACAAACTAGACGACACAAAGATGAAGATACAAAAGAACACAGTAGATTTCTAAAGACTGACTTTTCATGACGTTTCGGGAGCTGACATCTGCTCCCGTCTTCAGCTGAAGTAAAAGTGAAAAATGGATTTTTTTTTTCCCAACTACACTAACTACTGAGAAGTCTTAGCACAGAGGTAAGAATGGGACCTATGTGCGTCTCAGGGCTGAGCCCCATACGCATAGACATACAGGAAACACGCAGAACAAGGACATGTGCAACCCAACGCTACTGTGATTGGGCAAACATGGATGCTATTGAGGCCACATATCGATGGTGCAGACGCAAAACCTCGTATGTCAATTTTTGGCAGTATTTACATTTTTAAACATTGTTCCTCGGCAATAACAAGAATGTCCAATAAGTTTGTTTTTTTAAAGCACATTTTATTGTATTGATGAAAACTAAAGAGCTGTAAAATTCCTTCCACGCCAGTAAGATTTCGTCTCCAGTTTATCCGCCCATCTGAGCTCTTTCCAATTGTGACATACGAGGTTTTTCATCTTCACCATTGATATACTTCCTACAATCACTTTGGTTTCTAACTACTTATGGGAGGAGGAAAAACCGACGTAGGCACCGTAAAACCCCTCGACAGAATAGGATATGCAATGGCATGCAATTTAAGTGGTGTAAAGTATATACTGCTTCAGTATGAAGGTAGGGATCTAGTGACTAGAGCTTGAAACGCTAGAAGAAAAGATAGTCCGTGATGGCTATCTTCATTATTAGTTGGTAATTCTTGCATTTATTTTCACTAACCAGAGCTGTGGGGGGCACCACATCTCTGGTGGAGCACGTGTACACTGTTGAGTGAACATGCTCCGCACCCCCAGTAGGCACCTGGAACACAAGAGAAGCAGAGTATATTAAATGTGATTAGTACACCAGACTGTAATCCGTTATGCATTTACTGGGACAGAACAGTGTAATGCATATTTACAAAGGATTCCGTTTCCCTCGAGCAATATTCTTGTCTGGGAAAGTTGTTTTGGAAGGGAGAGGGGGTGTGGTTGGAGTGCGGGTGTGTTTGGTGGTGTGGGGTGTGTTTGGTGGTGTGAGATGTGTTTGGTGGTATGAGGTGTGTTTGGTGGTATGAGGTGTGTTTGGTGGTATGAGGTGTGTGTGATGGTGGTGTGGGGCGTGTGGTGGTGTGAGTGTGTAGTGAGGTGTGGTATAGGGGACTGTAGTTGTCATAATGTTATAGCAGTTTCTTATGTTGGCTATGTGCACAGTGTATTGTGTATGTTAGTTTATCAATGGTAGTCTGTGTGCAAGCAGTGACTTGGGTCGCTTGTATTTTTGGTTAACGTCAGGGTCATAGTCTCCAATCGCTCGAATTCGAGGACTGGTGGCTTCTTGTGTGGATGCATAGCATTTTTGTACAGTCTCTTTGATCGTGTCTATCAGCATTGGTTGTTGCAGCTAACTTGTTGGTGTGTATCGTGGGACAGGTGCAGCAGCTTTCAGGTATTTATTTTGTATTAGCTGATGCTGTAGTATGTATCTTTCAGCGCAGTAGGCCCATATCAGGGGCTGCGTATGTAATAATAGGTCGGATGAGAGATTTATATAGTGTTGTTGCATTGTGTCGTACTCCTTTTGATTCATGATCGTATGAAGTGAGGCAAGCCGTGCTCTAGCGTGGTAGAGGCTTAAAACGGGCCAGCAAAAAATTTAGTAAAAATAAACCTTTAGTGAGTTTTTGTGCTTGCGCTCGCACAAATTTTCCTTTGATAAAAAAAGGGAGAGGGGAGCAAAACGGGGTAGAAAGACATAACGGGTATCCAAAAAATTTAGTAAGAAAGGGGATTACAACTCACGCTAAGAGCAACTTCAGAATCTCATAAATCCCAAGAGGTATCCACTCACGCAATAACAAAAGTATATTCATATGTAATTAAATGTAATTAAACATTTACAACCAGAATTTACAGCGAGAAATTTTTTTATAATTTGATTCTTTCCGACATGAAATTTCAAAATTCCATGATAGCGTAGCTGCATCACAAAAATAAATTATGTAAATAATACAGCATGACTCTCCAGTAATTACGGATGATCGAAAGATAATCGTTTGTAATTCAGTTCAAATTAAGACATTTGATATATTGTTTCCCTCAAATTGATAACTTTCAAGTTTATAGTTAACTTTCAAGTGCTTGGCGAAGGTCCAATTTAAACCAAGTTAAACAAAAAAAAAATACAATCACAGAATTAAAATAATTTACAGTAGAAAGTAATTTCGAAGTTTGTGATTACAACGAGAAAAATTTTGTGTTTGTAAAACGATGTGTAATTTTGTGTATATGTAATCTGTTTTAATAGTTTAAAATACAAAATACTTTCTCTGCGTAGTCGCAAATTTTTACAAGTAGCTTAGTGCAAATGTGGGAAACAGCATCATGTCTCAGAATAGCATTTTGTACGTGAAAAATTTAATTACAATGTGATCTAGAATTGATCGTAACCTCATTTCTGAAAATCCACCTGAGTTTGCAATGTTCCCGGAATAGTACACTATATATCTATTTTAAGTAATATGGAGAATATATTTAGTTTCATACTATTTAGTATTTTCCTTCATTGTCTGGTTCTGGTTAGAAGTAAAGTACAGTTCAGTCATCCTAGAGAGCGATTCACCAAACAATAATGTTTCTTGCATGAAAATAATTGGTACTTGCTTAAGTTCTGTCATTTTTTAAGAGGAAGCACACGACGGTCCTCCTATGATACGATAATCTTGTTCTACAGGCATCCGAATAATTATTTAAACGGTGGAATTTCTTTCTTTCCCAGTTTTTCTTCGAGATGCAATTTAGCATTATCACGTGGACGTCGAGTGCTAAAACTGGCAGTCACGTTTGTTACTTTCGGTGTTTATATGAAAATTATTTGTTAATTTTTTTCTTGAAAGTTAATGTCTTGGTTAAGCTAAGTTGCAAATTTTTTTATTCTCACCATATTTTGTCCGCTGAGATAGTAATTTTGTTCATAAAATGTTGACAGAATTCTCAGTAACTTAAAAACTAAATCGTGACAGTCCTGTACACCCAACTCTTCTATTCAAAGTTAAAAATTCCATCAATGTGATTATTAACGTCACTAATACTGCACAGCTGGAATACCGTTCGCCGAGTGGCAGAGCGCACGATGCCAGAAAACAGTTAATAACTTTTGTATCTGCGCCTGGCTGCAGAAAGTCATTGCTTTACCGTACACAGAAATAATTTAATAGCACGCGAAGCCTCAGCGCGGAAGACGATGGCAATGTTATAAAACTTTTAAACTGTTATACGCAAGAGTTAATGTGGTTGGGTGGCTGTAACCAGAGGTAGGCACTTTATACTGAAACTGGTTAGTGAATAATGCCTTAGGCAAGGGTTGTGGTTTAATGAAGCACATTATTTAATACGATGGCTTTACTCTACATAGCTTATATTACAGAATACTACACGGTTGTACTACACAATTTAGACAGGAGGGGAGCGGATATTTAGTTAGTTAAGTTTACATTCTGCTCTATCATAGGTGACCCTTTGGACACATTTGACCTCAACCTTAGCACAATTACGGCGGCACGTCGTGGGTCTCGATCAAACTTGGGAAAGTTAACCAAAAAATTTTACTGATTAAAGTTGAAGTTAATGCCTTAAACAATTAATTAATTTATGTTAAAATTTAAGTTTTGAAATATCAACTGATAAAAGTTCAAAGAAAGTTAACTGATTAAAGTAAAAGTTAGTGTATCCCAAAATATTTGTATGGAGAAAAATAAAACATTCACATGCATGATCACATTACCAAGAAATTCTTTATTTAACAGCTCTAAAACCACAATTAATTGCTATATTTTTCCCTGGCCACTGTGACATAACAAAAGTTAGAAATAAAAGCCATTTAAATAACAAATTAAAGTGATGTTTACACACTCAGGGCACTGTACCAGATGAACAAAGTAAATACCGCACTTATGTTCCTTCGTTCCCGAGAAAAAAAATGGTTTGCTATGTTATCTACCTGCTGGTCGAGACAAATGCGGCTGTGGCGCCACCTACTGTATCACGTTCGTTTGACTCAGCTTGCACCGTGTAGCTAGTGTCAGGTGTAATTTGTGTAGTGTTCGGTGTTTAAACCGGTAATGCTATTTTAATGTTAATATTGTGTGTCGGTGTTGGACTCTGAAGCCACACAGTTCTAGTGCAGTCATAGGTTTGCAGAAACTAACACGTTAATTTTAATCGCTAGACAATAATTTTAACGATAGAAGTTTAAATTGAGCTACTTTCGAAAGTAACGTTAAAGTTAAAAAGTTACCCGAATTTTAATTGATAAATTTTAATAATTGATATTTTTAATCGCAAATCCCAAGTCTGGTCTCGACCCAGGACCATCCTGGTGAGCTGGTGAGAGCTGGAAGGCTTGAAGAAGATTCGTAACTAAGAAGCGCGCTGTCAATATACATGCCTCTCTTTAAACCCTGCAAATAAATAATACGCAATTTTTCGACAGTAACTTAATTTAATATAAGAAAAACGCACGTTAATCTGCCACATTAAAAAGTTTTGATCGACTGCTTCACTGAACGCCTTCAAAGTGTGCACTGCGCGCATACCTCACAGCGTGTTTTATATAATAGTAGGAATGACAAGTTACACGTCTCCTAGAGGGTTTTGTAAATAATAATTATCAACAACTGGGCTTAAAACCCAAGATTTAATAACACGATTTTTGGCCGACTGGCTAATTAAATTTACTCACTATGCTGCGGCGTCGGTCCCCGGATTTTCGCATGTGAGAATCGTGCTGGACGATACCGATGATCGGCGGCTTTTCTCGGGGATCTTCCGTTTCCCCCGCCCTTTCATTCCGGTGCCGCTCCGTACTCACCTCATGTCACCCCTCACCAGCGCTGAAGGCATCGATGTTAAGTGCTGATCAAAATCTCTCACTCGCTCAACATTTATTTTCTTTAATGTTACTTGACTGTCTTAGCCTATATCACGCCTCGGACGTTCTCTTGAACAGTTCAGGTTGTCTTCTGATATCGGGCGTAATAACTGTTTCATGTAACACTGTTTGTGTCTTAATACTCTCTTTCTCCCTTTCTTCCTTTTCAACATACGATGGTTTTACATGATTAGTGTTTCTACAGAACTCAGTTCCCGTGTTATATTTAATAATCACAGAACGTGGACTGTTATGAATATCTGCTATAACTACAGACCTGAAAATTTTGAGTTTTCTTTTAGGAACAAGCTATATTTCCAACTACCATAAGTTTATATTAATTTCGCAGTTGGCCCTCGACTCTTATGACAGTTCCCGAAAGTCACAGAACCAAGGGCGTCATTTAAGGGGCAGGGAGGGGGCAAATGCTCCCCTCCCTGGATTTAGAATTTTAAGTGTATAAAACGTATTTTTTGTATGTTGTCATTTAAATTATGCTAACTGAAGCACATAAAACTGAAGTTTTATTATTATTTACGTTTCTAATTTATACATGCTTAATTAATAAAAAAATCCAACAAGGTCACTAACCAAAAAAATCTCCCCCCCCCCTTTTTTTTTAGAAAAATCTGAAATGGCGCCCCTGCGCAGAACCAATAACAATAACATAGCCTAGTTAAGGCCCATATCACTGTTTTATCGAACTGCTAATGAGCAACTATTGTTTGCTTGAGTTCACATATATAGGCCTATTCTTAAAGGCTAGCCTAGAAGTCAGAGAACCCGCTAATGTTTCCGGTCTCTAGCTATGAAACCTGAGGACCATTTACTAGAGTTGGCCTTCATGAAAACCACGTGCGGCCCTTTGTAAAACTTTTGTTGTGACTCTCTTGTAGTTTTATCGTAGTTAGTTTTATTTATGACATTCTTCTGTGACTGTAAAAAAGCTAAATATGTAACTAACATAGGCGTGTTGGCAATGCATAAAGAGACCCAGAAATTTCGCGTGTTCAACAGTCTGCCGGATGGACTGCACAGTACTATATGCCCTCAGCTGTTTCTTTATTGGCTGCTGCTCCAGTGAGTGGCCGGTAGCACATTTTACCAAATAGCGTGGGTGTCAGTGAGTGTTATGGAGGTCTGCTATTGGTGCACAGACCTCGAAGAAGAGTTTTATTAAAGGTGAAATGCAGTGATGGTCAGCGCTTAAGAGTACGTGGTAGATAAATATCGCTGAAAACATCAATTGGTTTCTACGCTTTTTTCGAAGTCAGTATGGATAAAATACTCCATGACAATCCTAGATAATGGTATTTTCCAACTTTATGGGTAAATATTTATCCAGAATTACTAATTCGTTTTAGTGATCTCTTGCGCCGCCGTTAAATGCACGAGGTTCCGGCGTCAGAGATTGTACCTCAGAAGTTCGTAAGTTCGTAACACTGGAAACAATTTTGTTTAAAACGTTGGCTAAAACTATTGTCTAGGATTGTTCGCAAATTGGCTTCAAGAAACCTACCGTTATAGATTAATGCTTTTAGCGTTGAGTTATGTACCACGCCCTCTTAACATCGAGGTCTTCAGCGCTGGTGAGGGGTGATGTGATGTGAGTATGGAGCAGCGCCGGAATGAAGGGGCGGGGGAGATACCAGAGAAAAACCGCCGACCAGCGGCATCGTCCGGCACAATTCCCACATGCGAAAATCAGAGGATCGACCCCACCGGGATTCGAACCCGGATCGCCTTGGTGGGAGCTGAGAGGTCTGACCTCTTTTTTTTTTTTTTTTTTTTTTT
>PNEQ01130355.1:0-13558 GCA_003012365.1 Medauroidea extradentata | reverse complement strand
CATCATGTTTCGGATATGCTTTTAGTCACGTAGGCCACCCTCGAAGGGTTAAGACGCAGTTGGGACAGGTATCTATGACGTAGTTTAGGCGGATTTCCCACTATGAGCCACCCGGGCTTTGAGTCATCGGCCAGCCCTCAAGGTGTTACGAAACAGCCGCCGACCACTGGCCTCCAGGAACATGGCACGCAACAATATATATCTGACACATGTATTGTGGATTTTTTGAAGTCATGCCGCCCGACATTCACTGTGATTGTTGTAAACCACGTCGCAGTAGTCAATAATGGGCATTATGAGGCTGCGGACTAGTGTGGCTTTTAATTTGGATGTCTTTTGAAACGCCTTAAACTATGCATCGAGTAATACACATTTCTACACAAGTTAGTAATATGAGCATTCCACGACTTTAGAAAATATTTAATATTTTAAGGATAACCTATACATAAATGGTCAAGGGAAGGGGGGGGGGGCACCTGCCCCTGGGAGAGAAGGAATAATTGGTTCGGCGTGTCCCTGACCTCAAGGTGGGCAGAGGTGCCCCAGCCGGCGCCAGCGGTTGACCAGTGACACCAGGAAGTGATGGCGCAGTGTGGGGACCGGTTCTCTCTGGAATGTCGGCCCCTGTCCGCGCCTCCATTGTCCCTGCCCGACAACACTTGCACAGCACATGCAAAGCAATGGTTGGTTCATATTTAAAAAACATGAGCATAGAACATATAACATGATTGTAGAAACTGTGCACGACCAGACGGCTTGTGCAAAATTAGTTCACAATTGGATTATTCCTGTTATGTTTAGCCAATTGCTTTTTTCGGCGAATCTGAAATATTCCTTGCTGCCTATAAAAAGCAACCGAAGACCATTGAAACACATTTGAAGTGGAATCGTATTTGGAGATAAAGGGAAATACAGACACAAAGTTCCTACAAACTGCACAACGTAAAACATTATTTACAATATAGAATCATAGTTTTTAACATAAACATTCCTTATTCTAGCTTTGTTTTGTTCGCGTGTATTTTTGGAGGTTAAACCAACATGACGGACATTCACAAAACCATTTGCTGTGAATGGTTGCTGTTCAATGCGTAGGCAAAAGAAATGAAATATTACCATTTCCTATGTCAGTATCTCTATGCACACGACCACTTTTTTGGTGTTGTGAATTGGTAGGTAAGGACACGGTCGTAGAAGAACAGGTCTGGACACTCGCCTATCTAACAATGTATTTTGCTTGACCCCCTTGTTGTTTGGCTGTAGTTCAAGTTACTTTTTGGCGCTGTTTTCTCGGTGGTCGGACTCAGACTCCGACCACTTTTTTCCATTGTTAAATTTATAAAGTAAATAAAGATTGCTGAAGCATTTTCTTAAATTTGTGAGCGAAGAAAGTATTTCATAAATTGATAAAAAATACGTTTTGATAAATTGTTTATTTTAGCGGAAAGGAAGTGGGCGGAGTTTAGTCCGACCGCCCTAACATCAGCGCCAATAAAACACAATATTCTTGGTAACTTGGTGAACTACAGCCAAACAACAAGGGGGTCAAATATCCAGGCGAGTGTCCAGACCTGTTCTTCTACGGCCGTGGTAAGGACACAGAATAAATAAATACTGTATTAGTATTATTTATTCTGTGGTAAGGATGCACAGAAGTTAGTTCTAGTGCGAACGACCTGTGTTCTGTGCTGACTGCCGGAATGGTGTTTGAAATGTATGTGTGGGAATGTAGACGCGAGTTTATTTTCATTTTCAAGGCCTCGTGTGGATTTCATTCAGGGAGTAGTTTACGTATATAACCTAAATACTTCATGATCACCATTGTTAATGTGAAACATTAAATTGTTGAAAACATCCCACATTATACACTGCAGCGTGTATTAGAAGCGACGCGAAATAAAGTCAGGTGGAGTATGTGTGCCAATAAATTATTTCGTTATGACGAAAATATGTTTTGCAAGAAAAAAATTAAAATAAAACTTTTTTGGTAAGCTACAAAATTTATTAAAATGTGTGCGCACCAAAACGGTCTGTTCAGAATGCGAGAATCCAGAATTCATATTTAGGCACATAAATACTGTATTTGAATGCTTCGCTATAGTACCCAAACATTATTTCTTACTTAAATATTTCATATAAAAGAACTGTAACATTTGTTGAAAGTGCCGAATTTATTGCTTCTAAATATATTAGTTTCATTAATGTACAAACTTAGATAGCCATATATAATATATATATATATTTTTTTTTAGACGTTCCAGCCCATGAACTATAGTTATTTTCATATTAATTGCAAATATTGTATGTGTGAATTTATATTTATAATAGCCTATTTTAATTGTCTTATTATTCTGTGCAGGATCTTAGCCGATATGTATATATGTGTGTGTATGTATGTACGTGTGTATAAATATGTATGTATGTATACATATATATATATATATATATATATATATATATATATATATATATTACAACCGGCTGCCTAAGGTTAGTAAAAATCAACTATTGGTTTATATTTTTGTTAAGTGCTACATTGTTGTTGTCTTGCTTGTCACAACATTAATCAATTTTATTTTTTTAAGATTTTTTTGTTTTGTGTATACGTAAATGTTTGCATATCTACACAACGAGCTAGGACTTTCTGTTGGGAATAATTCTGAAAAATCATAAACCATGTACGAGTGTTTATTAGTCGCTATTTCACACGAATATGTAAAGTGGTCTGTATTTTTGTCATGTTAGTCATCATTAGTTTTTAATTATTTTTTTTCTTAGTTTTTGGCAGTTCTATGTATACGTAATTTTAATTTGTGCATTTGTAAAAAAAATGGTTAAGTGTAAGAGAAGGCTACATGCCTTAACTTCGCCATTTGAAAAATAAGACTATAAATAAAATAAATAAATGTGTATAGGTTAGTTCATGCCGTTATTATAACATATTAAACGGGGAATCAGTGTAAAAATAAATTAATTTTCAACGGACCACTTTTAAAATAAATGAATTTTCAAAATAAATTATCTTCTACGTAAATTTTATTTAAAAATATAGCGAATGAAAGTATTGTACAAAAAATTAGCTCTCTCTTTTTTTTAAATTTTAACTTGTAACTAAGTACTAAAAAAATGCAAAGTTTCTCATATGGCAACATTCTACCATGAATTTCACATACGTACTTTTTTTTAAGTTACCTTTAAAGTTAATTTGTTGAAAAATAAATTAATTTTAATATTAATTCCACATCTAAGCTTTATTTCTTCAGGAAAGCTTGGCTGCAGAGCCGTTTCATGGCTCAATTTCTATATTTCTGCCATATGTTACTGTCTATAAACATTGCCGCATAAAGATTAATATTTATCGTTGTTCCCTAAAGTTGACGCCTGACGCCAAAGTAAAATGTTATATATTTTATTTGGGAGAACCTTAAAATTATTTACTTGATCGCGGATGACCTACATGACGTACCTTCGACTCGCTTGAGCCCCGTCGCCTACGTCTACCTGAGAGTAGGGTTGAGCGAATGTTGACACGTCGAAGTCGACATCGATATGTAATGTCTATTTATCGTTCGATATTATTTTGGATAATTGTTCGACATATCGTTGTTGACATATTGAAGGCACATGTCGAAATGTCGATGGCCGTTATCTAAATTTCGAGGACTGATGTCGAATGTCGATGACCGTTATCTAAATGTCGAGGACTGATGACGACATGTCGATGGCCGTTATCTAAATGGTACCTGATGTCGACATACCGATGACTGAAGTCGAAATGTCGAGGTTAACATGGTCGATACTATCGATACTGCTTGTCGAGACCGACAAGTGGAATTTTTTGTCGAATTGCGGAATAATGCCGACGATGGACATCAATTTCTGGATGTAAAACGCCTGCTATTGGGAAATTGCTTCTAATAAATAAAATAATCATATAAAAATTTAACATATAAGTTTAATTATTCAAACAAAAGTTTAAAAAAAAATTTTAAACAACTAGTCCGTTACTTAACTGCTCGAAATTTATGTTCATCTCATTAGAATGGCATGCAATAACTGTGTTAGAATAGCTATAATACCTCTCTGCAGCCGAACCAAGAACAGTTTTTCTCAAAATGATTAATAAAACGAACACTTTAAAAAACTGCACTCTAACACTGTGTTTAAATTACCGTATGAGGTGTGTATGAATCTGGGTTTTTAAGTAAGATAAATTGAACGTGGTAAAAATAAGTGTAGACTGTTTAGTATGAAATGGTCTGGCATGGTTAAAAGTTTGTCTTTTCTGTCATGTAATGAAATTATAGAACTTCCCCACCAAATCATTGGAAACATTTTTTCCTTGTGGACAGCCTTGGTCTCAAGTCGTTTCTCAACAATCTTTGGAGTCGTTGGTTAGCTTGCAGCTTTATATTACGACTTTGCTAAGGAATAAATAATTCCCACTGCATTTTGCAACATTTAACATAACAATACTTACTTGGTATATCAGGGACTACGAAAACATATAGTGCATACACTGGTAGGCATGGTTGCTGCCTGGAAGTATAGTTGAGTGAGTGAGAGATTTTGGTCAGCACTTAACATCGAGGTCTTCAGCGCTGATGATGGGTGACATGATGTGAGAATTAAGCAGCGCCGGAATGAAGGGACGGGACGAGAAAACCCACCGACCAACGGCATCGTCCGGCACGATTCCCACGCGAAAATTCGGGGACCTACCCCGCCGGGAATCTTCGGCCACCGCGAACCCCAAGTATAGTTGAGGCCACGGGTCCCTATTATGCTATTTTATTAAGTGTTATTTTTTAAAATACTGAAAATGAGCGAAACCATTACATACAAATGTTGGAAATTGTTTGTACTATGTAATTTTTTTCCGAAACATAAGTTTACATAATTTTGGCTTTTTGCCTTGGGCCAGGGCCACTTCATGAGAATGTGAGGTCCGGGGGAAGCACAAATCTCAGCATTTTTTTTTTGTGCTGTGATAATGTGCGCTTGTAGGCGCTCATACTTTCTTGACATACTGGCTGCGCCATGCCCCTGACCTCGGCAATCTTGTATATATATATCAATGACGCACTACTAACATGCACTGCTTTATAGCCACGATCACGGTTAAATGGGAACTTAGGGAAAGCTGAGTCATTTAAATTATAAATCATGAAAAAAAGAAATGTTCCTCCAAAAAGTGAGGGCCCATAGAATGTGAGGAGGCCCAAGGCAAATGCCCCATTTGTTCCCCCCCCCCCCCACCCTTTCGCTTCACAACTCAGCTAGACGCGACCCTGCCGTGGCCAGTGACTCTGCAAGAAGTAGTGAACAGTAAGGAAAACACTCGGTGATAATAGGGCAGCTGCGGAATGAATGTCGGTGAAAGGCAGTGGTAATCATGTGAGGAATGCTGTCCCCGACCCTGTCGCAGTCACAGCGGGGTTTCCTCACGTCTTCGCCGAGTCTTCAGCCGGAGCCCCCTGGGAGCCGCAACTTCTATCCGACGACGAACGTCTTGAAGGCGCCAAGCAGGAGAGAGGATAATGGGCTCCCGATGACCTTGTCGAGGTTACTTGGATGCCGGGAAAGTTGGCAGCACCCACTGAGTCAGCGAGTGAGTCATCAAGTTGACGCACCGGGCGGCGGCGTGGAAGCGGGTCAACCGCAGACGCCGCACTTGGCATCGCTGAGAGGCTGTGATCACAATGCCGCGACACGAAAAACAAATCTGCAGCAAGGTTTCTGTGATGTCAGCTCGACAAAATAGAATATAACTTATGTCGAGTTCATTCAAGTCGGAATTTAATGTTGCGCCCAAATGATGATGCAACTGGTGGGTTGGTAATAAATAACGTTTATTTATTTTAAGAGAGATTTTTGTTGTTTATCGCTGGAAATTATAACCTTTTAAGCAAACGTGTAATTGTGCTTTATTTCCACATTTCGGAATGACAGTGAATATTTAAAATATGTTACAAATAAACGAGAAATAATTGAAATACTGTAAACGTATATGGCTGCCGTACTACAGAGTAGTATGTAGTGGCAATTAATTATTTACGTGTAATATTTATTAAGTATTTGTCGCGCGGCAGCGAAACTAGAGTTCGTAATGACGAGACTTTTTAGTATCTCATTGCGTCATTCGTATCGCTTCTGTCGGGCCATTACGATTTCGGAATGACAGCGTCTCTAGTTCTCGACATCCTGCTACTCCTGTTGCTGACGGCCCCACAAGTAAAGGGCTGATAAATTTGAGTGTAAATTTTGACGACCATCAAAGTCCCATCACCGCATTATTATGAGTTCGTAAATTTAGCCTTATATCAAGCAGTAGTTACGAATTAAAATACATTTTGTAAACTTAGCTGCCGCACTGAGAAATTAAATTCTTATGGCAGATTTTTGCGTGGTTATATGAATCGTACAATAACGAAACCGTGGATAGTCCTTTAACGCGAGCGAGCCAATATAAATGGTGTTTCTAAATTAGTGGCAGTAAATCACATGAAGGGCAGAGAGCACAACATAAATTCTTCTCAGATAATGTTTGTCCGGAAACATCACCCTGCAAAGTTTCAGGGGCAAACATTAGTGCGTAGATTTGAGTTCCAAGTGTTTCGATGCGCGAGTCTAGAATAGACGAGAACAGATGAGTGCAATCGGGGGTGTTGCAGACTGAAGGTAACTATGCGCGTCAGAAGGTGAGACATTTACACTTTAAGAAGGGGGCGGTTTACTGAAAATTTTAATTTTTTTTTATTTGTTCGAGATATTGTTTGTTCTGTAGGCATATATTGTGACTACTTTTTACTGTAACGAAATTTTTTTAGCTTTCATAGTTTTTGTATATTAAAGTCACAATTTGCATAAAACTGTTTTCTGCAATAAAGGAAACTCAACTAACTTACCGAAATTAAAAAAATTCATACTGAAAAACAGTGCCATGGACTATGGCATGACATGTGTAAAAAAACACATTTATTATATTTTTCGTATTATTAAAATATTTCTTTAATAAATTAGCAATTTTTTTTATTTCAAAATCATTATTTTGAAATTACAAAAGACATGTCATGTCATAGTCTATGGCACTGTTCTTATGTGTAATTTATTTTTACTTCGGTAAGTAAGTTGGTTTTCCTTTATTGCATAAAACCGCTTTATGCAAATTTTGACGTTAATATGCTATCATACAAAAACTATAAAAGCTAAAAAAATTATCTACAGTAAAAATAGTTACAATATGTGCGCACAAAACGAACCATATCTCGAACAAATAAAAATATATTTAAAACAATCAAAATGTTCAGTGAATCGCCACCTTAAGGACACGGTCTACAGCCATTTTAATCGTAATTATTTTATTTTTATACCAAATACTTTTTTCTTATTTTAGACATAAATTGTATTGTGACTAAATTTTGCTCTTATGATTATTTTTTATATCTCATAGTTATTGCGTTATGATTTGTAAATATCAAAATTTGCATTTTACAGTTATGTACGCCACTCCGACGGACATGCCAAACTGAAAAATAAAACTTACAGTGATAACAATGTTGTAGGCTACAAGGTCTCGTTTGTAAAAGCAAAAAATAAAAATGTTTGTGTTTTTAGGAATTCCTGATCGTTTAAAATTTTTATTTATAAATTTAAAAATCCTTGAATCCAACATTCATTGCTTTAGAAAGTTGCTATTGCAACAATAAATATTTTGCTGTCTTTATTCTGTTGTCTATTTGCAGTTATTTTTATTTTAAGAAGAGGCAGCCCAGTATTGTTTTACTCCAGATTTCTTTTACTGTCTATTGCAACAGTATTGTTGATAAAGGCTGAACGTAAGAGGAGGCAAGCGTACCTTCACAGCGCCAAATAAATGATGATAGTTACCGATGTCTTAAATACATGGTGCCCGAATCTCATTATTCAGGAGGTCGTCTAAAGTGGCA
Organism: Medauroidea extradentata; assembly: GCA_003012365.1. Taxonomy (NCBI): domain Eukaryota; kingdom Metazoa; phylum Arthropoda; class Insecta; order Phasmatodea; family Phasmatidae; genus Medauroidea; species Medauroidea extradentata. The sequence goes on along the minus strand of PNEQ01130355.1, from coordinate 5,609 downwards.
TTTCCTCCCAACCTTATGTATACACCCACTTTTTAAACGGTTAGGTTAGAAATATTAGGGATGTTGTATGAACGATTTTGAGTAGATTCGTTTTATTACTACTAATTATTTTTCAAACATTTTGTCGCTAGTTTTGAGTCCCCCATTATGAACTCTCCTTCAAATTGATATAGAGGGAAAATCCCCCGAAATATTTACCTAACACAATACATTATACAAGCTAACGCATCGCATTTCTTCGAAGTAGTACAAGCCGAGCAAAGTTGTCTTGTAATTAGAACGTTCGTCGTCGGAAGCGATAGTAATAAACACCACCACATTTCACCAGTTCATCCTCATGACCTGTTGCTGTGCATTTCCATGTGCAGAATCACCCGTACCCTGAAAAAGCCTACTTTCGCTAGACAAGGGGTCAGTGTGCCGACCGAGTGAGTGCCTTGATTGTTGAACTAAAGGTCACGTATCACGTTTACAATGCGGGACATTGTGTGTATACGCGTGTGTTTTAAATCTTAAAATAGTGCAACTGTGACACTCTGGACTTGTATGCGGGAGGATCTGCGGTCGATTCCCGGCTCCAACCGTCCTGATTTCCATGGGTTCCCGGAATATCTCAAGGCGAATGTTCTCATGGTTGGAATTGATGTCTTCAATACAAATAAAATGTAAACCTATATACATACTCTGCCATTTTCGCAGTGTGCAAAAACTAAACCGCGTTATTTTTTGTGGGGGTTATATCAAATCTGTAAGAAGATACATACGCTTGCAAGTCAGATGTTATTAAGAGAGTTCAAGAGTTCATCTGGCTTCTTTTTTTCCTTAATCAAACTGTTTGTGTCGGACAGTTGGTGAATCGTTGAGTCGTCCCATCTTGCATTTTTCGAGCATGACTCAGATTAATTACCAGCAGGGTTAATGGCAGTGGCTTGGTTAGTAGACCTTTAGTTGAAGGCGCGTCTGTAAATTGGGAGTTGACCGGATTGGGAGAATATCATCCCTGACTATGCGAATTGCTGTATTAAAAGGGGAGTGCGGATATACAGAGCGGGTGAGGGGGGGGGAACAGAAAAATGCGAACGCCATCGTGATAGAGCTCTGCATCATGGACCTATAATTTTTTTTTACCACAAACCCTGTTTCGTGTTAACTTTTTTTAATTTGAAGTGACTTACTAGTAGAGTATAAACCAACGAAGAACACGTCAACTGACAGAGAGACCAGGGGGGCAAATCCCCCCTGGATTAAGAATTTTAAGTATATAAAATATATTTTTGTATTTTGTTGTTTACGTAATGCTAACCTAAGCACATAAAACTGAAGTTTTACTATTAAAGTTTCTAATTCATATATGCTTAATTAATAAAAAAGACAAGGTCACTGTCGCCTAAAAAAAAAAATCTTTCCCCCCTCCCCCCAAGAAAAACCTGAAATGACGCCCCTGAGAGAAACCTAATGTGTCTTGCTGACTTTTTTTGTCTACTTCGTGTGGAAATATTTTCCAGACTAAATAATTCCTTACGTACGCCACACAGTTGCGAATTTATACCACAAAATAACTATATAGGACCAAATAACTATTCGGACTAAATTGTGGCACAAACAGTTAAGTTGTTAGGGTTATCCTAGGTTATCAGGGATATCCTAGTTTCAAACAACATTCGTCACGTGGCTTCTTGTGTAGCCAATTAGCAATCTGCTCCAAGATTGTTGGAGAGCCTATGGCACGAAGACGACATGTCTACAGGTCACCATACCTTTAAGGCGGTTACACAATTGAAAAGTTTAGCATGTGACTTTACGGTAGCTCTCAATACGTGGCTTCTTATGGAGTCGTACACAATAGCGACGCCAAATCTAAGGTCAAGATGGCCGTTCGTAAAAAGCTAGCTAATTATGTATGTTATAATGGAACATGTTTATTTCTGAGTATGGCTTTAGCCTCCAATATTGGGATTTCATGAAAAATGTAGCCTAATAGGCGTGTCTTAAATGTACTCGGAAAACCTTGTTAATTGTGTTAGATAAGTACCGGTAGTCATAAATGAACTTTAAGTTTCGTCAATAGATGGCGTTGCTTTAGTACTGAAAAATATTATAATTAATTGGAAAATATAGATTTTTATAATTGGGTTTAGTTTTTTAATATTTACGTGATGTGCCATTATGGCAAATATATAATGTTTCATTTCACAATATTTCTGTTTCACGAAACACATTCTCAATAACTTTTCGAACTGTCGTAACATTTGTATTGTGTATTGACGAAAACCTTGAAGTAACGGAAATGTAAAGTCAAACGTTAAAGTATTCAATTGTGTATAGGCATATGACCTGCTGAGTTGATTGAAGAGATTTTGGTCAGCACTTAACATCTAAGTCTTAAGCGCTGGTTGCTGATGGGGTGGGGGTCCATGATGTGAGTGTGGCAGCACCGAAATGAAGGGGCGGGGGAAACGGGAGATCCCCGAGAAAACCCGCCGACCAACGACATAATCCGGCACGACTCCCACATGCGAAAATCCGGGGATCAACCCCGCCGGGAATCAAACTCTGATTAACCTGTTGCGATTAGGTAGATTTGCTCAGCCGCATGATGTTTGCTGGGTCACCAGGTTACTTATACAGGCCTGCGAGAAAACCAGAGGCTCGTGACTTATTGAACGCGCGACGACTCTACTCGAATTACTGTACGACTGCCTCAAGCAGAAATTTTGCTCCTATCCAATGTATTTGGCGTCACATTAACGTTATCAATCATTTTAAAAATAATGCATTACTTCATACTTTTAATGCTGAGCAGTGAGCAGTGTGAATATGTAGTTCTTTACGAAAAATAATACTTACAGAAGACTCTGTTTTCGGGTCAGATAATTTAATTTTCGTTTGTACATATGGGAACGTTTCACATAGACATGCCGGGTTCTAAAAAGTAATCTCGAAACAGTTAATGTTACACGTCTGCGGTGGATTGAACTCTTCCGTGTTCTACACTTGTTGTTTTAGCTGTTTTTTACACAATGTTTAGACAAGGTTCATCATAATACGGCCAGAAACAAACGCAGTTATAAATGGAATGATAGCGTCCTTCAGTAACGCCCGCGAGGTTTACTTTTTGCCTCGACAACTCTGTGTAGGCTTGTAACCTTACCCTAATGGTTTAATTAATGTAAAGAGAGCGTATTTTGTTAAACGCGTTGCCCCTTAAGGGGCGGTTCACCTCAGTTTTCAACGTCTTTTATTATTTTTATATTTGTACCATATATTTTTTTTCTTACTTTAGACATAAATTGTGACTAAATCTTCCTCTTATCTAATAGTTTTTGCGTAATGAGTCGTAAACGTCAAAATTTGCACTTTACGGTTTTATGCACGCCACTAAAACCAACTGACATACCATTCCGAAAAAAATTCACAGTGTATAACAATATTGTAGGCTATGATTAGACATATATAGAACAAAAAATAACATATTTTTGTATTTAATTTTTAAATGAAAATTCAAAAATTTCAAATTTTTTTTAAAAATACGAAACTATATATATTTTTGTTTAAAATGTTTCAAATCGCAGCTTACAACATTGTTTTACACTGTGAATTTTTTTCGGTTTGGTATGTTAGTCGGTTTTAATGGCATGCATAAAACCGTAAAGTGCAAATTTTGACGCTTACGACTCATTACGCAAAAACTATAAGAGATAAAAAAATTTCCTAAGAGGAAGATTTAGTCACAATTTATGTCTAAAATAAGAAAAAAAAATGTGTGGTACAAATATAAAAATAATAAAAGGCGTTGAAAACTGAGGTGACCGCCCCCTGAAGGCTAAGATTAAAGATGATGATATATCGCGGGAAAACTGTTTGCTGGGTTTCAACGCACGTTCGTCGTATGAAACTGTTACTGGCTTTCGTTTGTACGCAGAGCTGTAACCCTATTTGACTGAGCCAATAATAATCCCGTTATTGTAATATTTGATGCACATTATTGGTCTGCAGACAACTACGTTGTGTCAGACGCATATCACCCAGTTATACGTGTTACACGAAACTACAGTGTTTTCAAGGGTATGTTGGCATCACTAACAATTTTCACGATATACCATCACCTCTAGCTATGACCCATAATTTTCACTGCTTTCAGGATAATACTTTATTTATTCCTTAGTGAGAGCAAGTATCAGAAAACTGTTGCACAGTTTTGTTAAAAATTATTTTAGCTATGTAGCCTAATTAACTGTAGACAAAAATTATATAGGTTTGGGTAGTAAGTTAATTAATGTAAACGGGCTTAATTGCGTTACTAGGTGAAATCATGTTGTATTTTGTCTTGAAGAAAAGTAGTTAACGTAAAAAAAAACTTGCAACAGTTTTTCGATATCTGCCCTCGTTTAGGACTTTAAAAAATAATTATCGTAAATACAGTAGAAATGATGGATCATGGCTTATTCACAATGCGCAGTCGATAGTTAACAGACGAATACAATACACAGTGTCAGTGGCGGCTCGTGGGTTGTTGCCATGTGGGGCTGCACATAGTCGGAACTGTACACTCTTGATGAACGCGACGTAGACCAACGACCATGAAATATTTGCCGGCTACTAGATGTGTTGTGACCACTCAGTAGTAAGGGGCACCTGCACATCAGCGTGTCAGTGGTTGTAGAGTCAACCAGCGCACAACCCTGTACAGCTCTCGGTAACTGCAGCCCTACCTGACAACGAGCCGCCACTGCACAGTGTGCAGTCCAGCAGCTATGTTTTATGTTGTGTTTATAAACACTGCTAGGTCATCGTTAGAGATGATGGTATATCGCGAAAATGTTTTGTGCCAAGATAGCCTTGAAAACACTGACACAACGTAGCTGTCTGCAGACATCAAATATTACAGTATCGGGATTCTTATTGGTTCAGTCAAATAGGGCAACAGCTCCACGTACAAGCCAAAGCCAGTAATCTTCTGGTAAGCTGGACGTGTATTGAAATCCGTAGTAGATAGGTTTGGTATGTTCTGGGACACAGGGTTCAGGGTGAGGTGCTGAGGTGCGCGGCCGCCATCTTGTTTCCGGCGGCCATCTTGTTTCCGGCGGCCATCTTGTTTCCGGCGGCCATCTTGTTTCCGGCCGCCATCTTGGATTACGTCACTTTCAAAATTTTCCAAAATTTCCCAAAATTAAAAAAAATTTCAAAAATTTCAAAAATTTCCAAAAATAAAAAAAATTCTAAAAATATTATCAAAACCATCCACCATCTTGGAATAATACCCCCCCTTCCCCCATTCTCCCCAAAAAATAATATATTTAATTCTAGGAATGGCCACCAGGGGTTTGAGACACCATTTTTTTACTCACTTGATTCTACTCCACCAGTATACATATGTGCTTAAGGGCGACATGTAATGTACCATAAGCATGACTCTCGCCCCTATCACCAATATTATTTTTATGCATGCCTACAGGCAGCGAGATTGACAAGTCTTGACAAGTATTATATATTAACAAAGTAATTTAATTTCATTTTGTTATTTCTTTCAATTATTCATTTATTGTAATTAAGATGTTGCTGACTACCACCCTCCCCTTTTACCCGGGCTTGGGACCGGCAACACTACT
>PNEQ01130354.1:0-13559 GCA_003012365.1 Medauroidea extradentata | reverse complement strand
TTTTTTTTTTTTTTTTTTTTTTTTTTTTTTTTTTTTTTTTTTTTTTTTTTTTTTTTTTTTTTTTTTTTTTTTTTTTTTTTTTTTTTTTTTTTTTTTTTTTTTTTTTTTTTTTTTTTTTTTTTTTTTTTTTTTTTTTTTTTTTTTTTTTTTTTTTTTTTTTTTTTTTTTTGTTTTATGTTTGTTTTATCTTAATCTCATTCTAATATTTCTGGTACGATATAACAGTATGGCCGCGTTTATTACTATTTTTGTACAATCCGAGCAGCTGTATCCCTATAAATGCTCATGACGGGTTCGAGAAATCTGTCAAAACAGTACTTATCATTGATAGGTAAGGAAAAAAGAAAATTCGCAGCCACACTGCCCATAGTACATTCATTACAAGAATTGAGCTTATCTCAGTAAATCTCCTAGCATAATATGAATATATTGGATATTTCTGCGTATCTGTAGTCGTCCACATTAATGTAGGTTATACTTAGAAAACCCCCATAAAAAAAATTAGCCACCGAAGTTGTAACTGTTTAGCAAAAATGAAAAGTTATTGTATTTCATGTATGGAGGAATATATTTAAAATAATATTTTGTAAGGTAAGGCGTGGAGAAAATAAATCCTAGATATGATGACCAAGCATAGTGACGCAACGGTATCACCTTCGACTCACATTCGAGAGGACCAGAGTTGGATTGCCGCCTCCAGATATTCTGATTTCTGTTTTCCATAGTTTCCCGAAATCGCTCCTGGCGAATGCTGGGAAAAAGTTCCTCATATGCCATAGGCACATACTCTCCTAGTTCCTGTCTAGGTGTGAAGATGGGAACGTATCCGTCTCTTTACCTTCCTGTCGGCGAGACGTAAAACTCAGTAAAACATCTTAGTATAATGCATCGGTATTCCTAGATGTCAGATTCACGGATTTATAACGTTTTGCCAAAAATTAAAATATGATTTAAGGACGCGGTCTACAGCGATTTTCAGCGTCATATTTTTGTTTTTTATTTGTACCAAATATATTTTACTTTTTAAAAGACATAATTTGAGTCTAAATTTTGCTCTTTTGAAATTATTTGATCTCTCATATTTTTGTGTAATGACTCGTCAACTATAAAATTTTTTATTTTACGTTTTTTTGTAGGCCACTAAAACAAATTGATATACCAAACTAAAAAAACAACAGAAAATAACTATACTGTAGGCTACAAGTCACTCTCTCTATCTCTCCCACACACATAGGATAGTTATATATTATTTTGTTTTAAAAATTGTTGACATTTGAAATTAATATTTCAAGAAAATTCAAGAATTTAAAAAATTAAAATTTTGCTTATTTTTCTATAGGAGGCATTGTAGTCTACATAATCATTACTCACTGAACATTTTTTTTTTTTTTTCAGTTTGGTACGTCAGTTGGTTTTATGGGCGTAACTTACATAAAACAACAAAATGAAAATTTTGACGTTTACAAGACGTTACGCAAAAACTATGAGAGATTAAAAAATGTCATTACAGCGAAATTTAGTCACAATTTACGTCTAAAATAATAAAAAAATACGGTAAAATTATAAAAATAAAATATGAAGCAGAAAATTGCTGTAGATTCTATTATGAACGCTGTCTAGCTGGAGCTACGTGTTTGACTTTGAAGTGAAGGAACAATAAGGTCGGAACTAAAGCGCCCATCTACTGATCCACTGTTCTTACGCGCTATGCGCTGAACTTGTACCGTTATTTTGTCGTAATGTTTTATCTATGGAATGACTCCTTCATTTTATTATTTGCTACTCCGCAACATATTTCAATGAAGGATTTTTTTTTTTACGTATCGGTGTGGAAGCTGGGCTTTGAGAGATAACTATACGACAAACTCGTTTTGTTTTTTGTTATACCGGTATGTCGTCTGCTCGGCTACCGATCTATGTACAGAGCTTCATTCCTCATATATCTGTCTATAAAAATCGTGCTACTTTAGTTAATTGATCTTATTTCGAAAATAATTTAAGGATGTTTACGTGTCAGATGAAATTTTCATTTCTAGAAAGTGAAAAAAAAAAAGTTAACGTAATTTTTAAAACATAAAAATTACATCTCATAATACTGATGGGTCACTGACCCACAGGATTTATTTATATTTTGCTGTTGCATCATACAATATTAGAGTCACCACTGTACGTTTTAAGAAACTTCGATATATCTACCTGAGCCTATGGAGCGTCCTCACCGCTTCGGTCCTCTTAGCTCAGGCTACTCAAAAAAACCTCTAGTTCCTTAATGTGCGTAGTGTTTTAATAGCAGTGTAGCTGGAATAACTTTGGACACGTGTGGTGAATTTGTGACTCAAATAAGATAGTTTCTCACATATGTCAGCCCTGAGTAGGGAAGTATATTTTCTGTAAATTCAAAAGACTCTTTCCTTAATGTGCGTAGTGTTTTAATAGCAGTGTAGCTGGAATAACTTTGGACACGTGTGGTGAATTTGTGACTCAAATAAGATAGTTTCTCACATATGTCAGCCCTGAGTAGGGAAGTATATTTTCTGTAAATTCAAAAGAAGGAATGTGAACAATGAAATTGCGTTAATATTTACTCACAGTTGACCCCCACGTATAAAAAGTACTTAAGGCACCCGAAAACACTTCTCTGAAATGTGCACTTCTTGCATATTATTGCATTGGAAATATGTATTACAGTTTCATATAAAAATACATTGGTTCAGCAACCACGTTTATGGATACCTTAAATTTTCAGCAGTTGCTTCTACCGAGGCAATTTAGCCTATATTTAAGGCTATTCGTGTTTGGGCAAATGGCGGCTGCTTGAATTAGCTCCTCTGTTGTTATAACTGATGAATAGCGCCCACGGCTATCCATCAAAACAAATGAGTCACGCGATTCAGTAGTTTGCAGAAGGTAACAGACGATTCAGCCTCGTATCTTCCATGTGTCCCGAGAATCTGAACAATCAATTAATATTATCTTAGTTAATCAGCACAGATAAAAAATACATATAAAACCTGTTGATATCACACGCCTGTCATCAACCGAAAGCGAAAGAATTAATTACAAATACACGAGTTGTTCCGCTAAGATTGGCCCAGACATGTTCGGCAGACGCCTTGCCGCCTCTAAGTGCAAAGAAGTGAACAAATGCGCAGCTTTTCTTTTGACAACGTGCATGTATGTGATTGTCTCTCCCTTACACGAAGTAGCATTAAAGATGAAGACAGGCTCTACGTACGTTAACTGCACTTGAATTTCTGTAACAGAATTTTTGTACTGAACTGTAAAGTGTTTACTATAAAACATTCTCATGGACAGCTCTCCTCTCGGAAAAAAAAAATATATATAAAAATAAATAACTGTCGTATTGCCCTCGTGATCACATACCTTTAAGGTTGGTTTAAGTAGGGATTGCTCAAAAGTATTCGAAATTTTAAATTAAACTTTTGGTATAAAAATTCGTGAAAACACATAAGAGATGCAAAAGCGGCATTAAAAAACACTAGGGTATTTCTGAGGCACATTATTTAAGCATGTTCGCTACAGCCCTAATATTACAGTCAATAAAAGATTTAATAACACCGTTACTTTAAGAATGTAAACGAATGATATTGAAGATTTTTCACTTTATATTAACATCTACATGCATGCTGAAATTGACATATAGATCCACTATGCACTTGGGGAATATAACCCAGAGTTCAGCGAGCGCATACAACCCCTTAGCGATCCTGTTGTTTTTACAAACCTATGAAAATAAGTCCGAAAGCAGGGAAATATAATATGAAACTGTGAATACGGTTTAACTGCAGTCAGTTATTATTTCAAATAATGAACTCCACAAAAACATGGCACTGGTTCTCAGAAATAATATTTCAGATAGTTTTAGTGTCGTTAGATGTAAGTAGCCATTGTTTACTGCCCAAAAAGTCACGATTAAAAATCTATGCTTGCTGTAAGCTGACCACTTTAGTATGATCTGCTTATATTAAAAAATTTCTCAGGATACAATGTATCAGTCAGCCGTACATAAAAATTAGTATTGTCACGTTACCTCTTGGTACGCGGTAATGCCTGAATAACATGAGGTTAGAAAATGTATGTTAACACATAAATACCCTAATATGAAATCAATCAGTGTTTGGATGCGTACAAAGATGGACGTTGAAGAAAAAGTTACACTTAAATACGGTGTTATAATATGATGGATCCACTTTTCGTAATTTGTTGCAAAAATAATGGGGCTACTCTGGTGAGTCTTAGTGGAATTAACAGGGGGATTTTTTTTGGATGGTTGGTTACAGAACAGAATAACTAACTGCGCTCGACCTGAAGTTTTACTCCGCCCGGGGGCTTTGTGGGATTTCTAACGACCTTTTTGAAGGTCACTTTTACATGGCCGAAGTCGCAGTCTGGCAGGAAATATTGGTACACTGACATTAAAAACTGTGGTGTACATCTGAATGTTTGTGTCATACTAACAGACAGACGGTCAGTCAAGTGGAGATACACAGGCTCTTGCAAAATTCCATGTCAATATTCTAGGGAAACAATCCTCACGTGTAGAGTAACAAAAAGTGTTACATGAACATAGATCCAAAAACGCACTGTTTCTGCGCTACAGTTGGCATACATGACGTATGGTTGATAGCGCGCGGGTAGGATCATGTTGCTGTGTCACAGTTGTTCCTACTGTCTGTGTGTTAGTGGCGTAGTGTGTGGCATAGTGACATGTTATGTACTGCTGTAATGATGCCCCACAGCAACATGATCCTACCCGCGCGCTATCAACCATACGTCATGTATGCCAACTGTAGCGCAGAAACGGTGCGTTTTTGGACCTATGTTCATATAACACTTTTTGTTACTCTACACGTGAGGATTGTTTCCCTAGAATATTTACACGGAATTTTGCAACAACCTATATATTGTCGTGCCAGTGATGTAGTATAGAATCTGCAAAAATATCTAAAAACAATAATTTTAGGAAAGCTACTCTTTCTATACTATTTTGAGATGTTAAAAAATAAATTAACACCGAACGTGTTTTTAGGAACTGTAAAAGCTGGCTCAAGTGAATTTTTCCCTGCCGACAGAAGTTTTTTAAAAACTTCTTAACGTGTCCGAGTATTGTCGTATTGGGAATAGCGTTCACAGAATGTTACATATGGGTATTTAACACGACTCAGGCCCTCAAGTAATTTCTAAAGCTTCATTCTCTGGCTGAATATGGCAAGAATGATCATTTTGAGGTCAATTTCAGGTACGTATGAAAATCTTGGCGCAGAAGTAAAAAATAGTATATCTGTGTAGAATATGTTTTACTATTTAGTATTTCGTCGGAAGACTGAATGACCAACAAAGAAGACATTTCGGCTAGAGGATTGCACGACAATTCAGAGTTCGTGTGTCTAGAGGCTAGGGCTAGGGTGAAGCGTGATGCGTGTATTGACATTGTGTGTCGCTAAAGTTCCGCGCTTCAGTCCTCGAAAGCTCAAAATACGGCACAGGTAGCCAACGTACGCCACGGGTTCCTCTTTACATTGTTCTTGCTAATATTATTATTTAAATCATAAAATAAAACCCAGATCATAAAACTCTCTCGTAGAATTTTTAAATTTATTTTTACTATGAATCCATTAATTTTTAAAGCTAGTAGTACATCACTTTGGCTATTCATCTACTTGATTAAGATTGAACTAAACCAATGATTAGCCAAAACTATACAGGATAAACTGAATGTATGTCATAATATACATTACTATCGTGGTAAACCTAGTGGCTGGCTTTATAATCTGGAAGTATCTGTAATCACAGTTCACTAGGTTACCAACGCACAGCAGGCTTGTGTACTTTCGGCAATAACTAACCAATGTACCAAATATAGTACCAAAATTAAAATGTTTAACATATTTCTGTTACTAAAGTTCGGAGACTTAGTATCCCGAAGTACGGTAGGTTTGCCCTACTTTATTTGGTTTTGAAAAAAAAAAAAAAACTACATGGCAAACCAAATTTTTAACATATGTCAGTGACAGTTTTCGTTATTGGCTCCCTTTAAAAATTTTAATATAATATTCGCAGAACCAAAGTATATTGGAAAGGCGATTGTATGGGGCTAGTATGAAATAATTAGTAGGGACCTGGAAAAGCACGTTTTGTTCTGGACACAGGCAAGAATTTAAGCAATTTTAAGCTAGTGTCACGTTCACAACTAGCCCTTGACTCATTTGACACCTCCTGAAGGGTCCTGAGCAAATAACAAAGAAGCGACTAAATATAGGACCAAGCATATGGTATCAGTGAGTCACCGAGCGGCCAATGAGCAGCTGCTGTCTACGTGAATACGCGGCTCTTCTTGGAAGTTAGCGTACAAGTCAGTGTCATGTGAATTTTCTGCAGGTATTTAGTAATCAGACAACGGAAATTTCACGAATTTCTTTGAGTGAGTGAAGAGGTATTGGTCAGCGCTTAGCATCGAGGTCTTTAGCGCTGGTGAGGGGTGATATGAGGTGAGTATGGAGCAGCGCCGGAATGAAGAGGAAACGGGGAGATCCTCGAGAAAACCCGCCGACTCGCGGCATCATCCGGTACGACTCACATGCGAAAATCCGGGGACTGACCCCGCCGGGAATCGAACCCGGATCGCTTTGGTGGGAGGTGAGAGGTCTGACCCCTCGGCCACCGCGGCCCCGCGACTTTCTTTGAGAAAACGTTAGAATTCTAACGCCTATACACGTTAATTACTTTCGCGAATGGGCCACTGTTTCCTAAAGAACTGTGAACTACTAGCAGACTTGACTGGAAACACACGCTAACTCTTACGCTCACCGTGTCACATGTACAACTGGCCACTCTCTGTAGCAGCAGCCAATGAACAAACAGTTGAAGATAGAATGTACACAGGACTGTGGAGTCCAGCCGTTGAACCGCGAAATAGACAATAAATAGAGCCCACGATTTTTGGTGAAAAGAATTCTGCAACAATTTGTTTCAATGCCTCATGTGCACATATGCAGCCCTGCTTCATGGTCAGTGATTGGCTGTTTTTACCTCTCAGCGTCCAGGGTTCTACCCGCAAATCACATACGTGTGGTGTCGCAGTAACCTTGTTCCTGTTGGCACAGTCAAATGAGCCACGTCTGGGCAATAATTTGGAGTGATAGAGATTATGGTATATCGCGAAAATGTTTTGTGCCAACATACCCTTGAAAACACTGCAGTTTCTTGCGACATGTATGATTGGGTGATACACGTCTGCCACAATGTAGCTCTCTGCTGACCAATAATAGGCATAAAATATTACAATAGCGGGATTGTTATTGGCTTAGTCAAATAGGGTAACGGCCCCACGTACAAGTGAATGCCAGTAATCTTTTATGTTAAGCTGACGTGTGTTGAAACTCAGCAACCAGTCAAGTTTTCTCGCGATATAGGACCATCATCTATAGTGATGGTTTAACTAAGGAATACTTGACTGTTGGATGAGTTTCAACATACGTTCAGCTTACCAGAATATTACCGGCTTTAGCTTGTACTTGGAACTGTTAATTGATTGAGCCAATAAGAATCCCGATATTGTAATATTTGATGCCTGTTGTTGATCTACAGACAGCAACGTTGTGTCAGAAGTATATTATCTAATCACATATGTTGCAAGAAACTACAGGGTTTTCAAGGGTATGTTGGGACAAAATATTTTCGCGGCGTACCATAATCTTTAGCAATAATACAATTTATCAATAACTATGAAGCAGAGTTGCAGATGTGCACGTAAGAAACAAATTGTTGCAGAATTATTGTCACCAAAAAAGTGGGCTCTATTAATAAATAATATCTAGAGACCTGAACATTTCGCGATATTTTATAACGACAGACAAGGCTTTAGGCTGTTTTTCGCTCTTCTATCAGCATGTTGATGTTTTTCATTTCAGATTATTTATATCCTCCTGTAATAATTATATTATATATGTATGTATATATATATATATATATATATATATATATATATATAGTACTTTCAGTATTAATCAAAGTGTACACATTGTAACGTAACTTACTCAAAAGTTAACAACTGAAGTCAAAGTAAACAACATTTTTAGTTAAATAATTATTCTTAGACAAGGCATTCTTCAAAAGTGTCAAGTTTCATCGCGAACCAAATGTTGTGGCTTGCAGCGGGTAATGATTTCGGCCGATTATTTTACAAATTACCGCTATAAAATGACCAACCGCATGTAAATCAGTCAAATACAAACGTGACATAACTTAAGGACGGTGGCCGAGTGTTCAGACCTCTCGCCTCCCACCAAGGCGATCCGGGTTCGATCCCCGGTGAGGTTTCGCATGTGGGAATCGTGCAGAACAATGCCATTGGTAGGCGGGTTTTCTCGGGGATCTCCCGTTTCTCCCATGCCTTCCTTCCGGCGCTGCTCCATACATCATGTCACCCCTCAACAGCGCTAAAGACCTGGATGTTAAGGGCTGACTAAGATCTCTCACTAATAAACAGTTGCGTGCCCAGCATGTTTGGCTTCACGTGGTGCGCTGTGCGAAGCAGCAGCCAGCAGGTCGGAAGTGACTGCAACAAGATGGGCTCGTGGCAGACGAATCTACGAGGTCACTTCCATCAGCCCGCTGACCCCTCGATCCCGTCTCCGTCCTCAATGTGCGGCCCGCCCCTCTAATAGTCGCGCGACGTCGCCTATCTATCCGCTTTGTCCTCTCTACTCTTCTCTTCTAACAACCTCTCCCCGGGGTCACAGCGTCTACCTTCATTCCTCTCTGTCAACGTGCCCATCCACGGACCACGGGGACAGTAATCGTAGAATATTTAAGAATACAGAGGTGAAACACCAGGTAGGGCAACGAACTCAGTCACACACGCCAGCAAAATGGCTTCTCTGACCAGCAACATGGCGGAAACACCTACCGCCAATCAGCGTAAGGTAGCGGCCTTGCTAGCCGGCAGCCAGGCCAATAGGAAATCTACTGTAACATGCAGGAGCCAAACATACACGGGGCTGGTATCAACAGCCTCGGGCTGCCAATAAGCGGCGATGTTCGCCAATACCAAACTAGCCGCCACGTCATTACGCGTCTGTATTATTATTTAGTCTGTGGACATTAGCCGAGGAAGGAGAGGGGTGCAGGAGAACCAAGAACAATGCATTGAGAGAAAAATTTGTTGATTCAACCAAATATTTGTTTATACATGTGCAACCAAAGTTGTAGTGTTGATTTAAACAAATATTTAGTTGACAGCCAATTTTTTGTTAAATCAACATAGCAGTCTTGTCATGTCGTAACCTCATTAAGTTTAAATAACTAACCCAGATGTTGAAACAATAATTCAACATTGTTGATTCAACAAAATCTGGCGTTCAACTTAATATTTGTTTGAATCAGCAATACATCGTTGGTTGCACATATACAAACAAATGTTTGGTTAACTCAACAAATAATTTTTCTCTGTGTGGGGGTACAAGTCCTGCTCAGTAATTTGCTATCTTTGGTTTCCGTGTATTGTATCCTTTTTTACAATTTTCTGTTGCAACATTTAACTTTTTTATACATTGTTATAATTAGAGACAGTGATTTTTGGTGAAATGAATTCTGCAGGAATTTCTTTCGGTGCCTTTCACGCACATCTGCAGCTGTGCTTCGTGGGTAGTGGCGGAATGTACCAGCGCAGAGACGTGGCTCATTTGACTCTGCCAATCATAACAAGGTTACTGGGACAACACGTCTGTGATTGGAGGGTAGAAACCTATACGCTGGAGACTTGAAAACATTCAGTCACTGACCGTGAAAAAAGTGCCACACATGTGCACATAAGACATTGAATCATCTTTTCATCAAAATCATTGGTTCTAGTTACAACTCCTTAGGCTCAGTTGTCATCGTAGGGCCACGATTTTGTCGCGAAAAGATTTTTGCCCCACTTTGTTTCAGTGACTCACGTGCACATCGGCAGTTCTGTTTCAAGGTAATTGGCAGCGTGTCTTTGTTCAGACATGTTTCTCATTTTACTGCACCAATCAGAATAAATTTGTGAGTCTGAACGTCTATATTTTGCCAAGGCAAGTGAGAGTAAAATCATCCAACCACAGTCGATGTAGCAGACCTGAAGGTGTGCACATGACGCATCGAAACCAAATGTTGCAAAAATCTTTTCGCCATAAAATCGTGGCTCCAGTCATCAGATCATAAAGTGATTTATTAGTGACTTCGGAAAGCCGTGGAGTGAGTAAGAAACTTTTGTCAGCGCTTAAGTCTTTAGCACTGGTGAGGGGTGACATGATGTATGGGGCAGCGCCGGAATGGAAGGGGTGGGGGGAAACGGGAGATCCCCGAGAAAACCCGCCGTCCAACGGCATCGTCCGGCACGATTCCCACATGCGAAAATCCGGGGACCGACCCCGCCGAACCCGGATCGCCTTGGTGGGAGGCGAATGGTCTGACCATTCGGCTACCGCGGCCCCGGAAATCCCTGGAGAATCGTAATCAAGGGGGGGGGGAGATTAACTTACAGGGCTTTTTAGTAATTTAGTGTACTACTCCAGCTTAGTAAATTTCACCTCGAAATTTACTAAAAGTATATAACACTGATCACGAGGCCGATTTTGGTACCAAATGGAGGTTTTGATCACGTCGTTATTTCTACTGAATGTTTTTGGCCAGTTATCAGTCAACTGCTGCCAACGATTTTTAACTAAGCATTCTTTACAACGAAGAAAATAGGGTTATTAAACAACCCTCCTTGTGTGTGTTGATATGTGTGCCTGCCTTTGTGGGTATCTCCCTTCCCTAGAAACTTTGGAACCGGTGAGACAAGTTTTTTTTTTTTTTTTTTTTTTTTTTTACTTGGTACACATATAATACTTAGTAGCTCCAATTGAATTTTCTGAGTTCGTTCGCGTTGTTCAAACTGTGTTCGAATTTTCAAAATGATGACTAGCTTAAAAATATTTGATCAAACAAGATATATAAGAGAGTATTGTTTAGAACCTGGTACACATATAGTGTATAGTAACGTGACTTTTCTTTAAAATCTTATTGGTCATGCTGTGCCTATACTTTTGAAATGGCGGCCATTTGAACATTATTGAACACACTAATATCTAAGGAATCATTTTTTCAGAATTTAATCAAACTCGGAACACATAAAGTTTTTAGCAAGTTGTCATGATCATTATGTGATTGTTCATGACGTTATCCTACTACAAAATGGCGGATATTTGAACTTCTTTTTTCCACACGGTAAATCTAAGTTACGTCATTATAGATTGTTATTAATTTCAATACTCATATAGTTCTTAGTAATATGACATCACTTTTGTATACTTATTTCGCGTCGTATTCATATTTTCACAGTCGCGGTCATGTGAACATATTTTTTGAACCACAAATTATCTGACGGAGCAATAATGTTATAAAATGCATTGCTCGTACATAACTTAGTATAGTGACTTGACTTTACTGTATTTTGTTCGCAACTTGTTCGGATTTTCAAAATATAATAATTTAACACAAAATATGTAAGAAGCCATTTTGCACAATTTAATAAAATTCAGTGATCACATAGTAGCCTACTTAATAAGAAAACTTGACTACAGTTTATTTGTTCATGCTATGTTCATACTTTCGAAATTTCTGCCATTTAAACATGTATGAACAAACGACATATTTGATGAACCATTTTCAGAGTGTTATAAAGTTTGGTACACACATAGCTCTTAGTAAATTTACATATATTTGAGATGTGTTTTGTTCAGTCCATGTTAGTTTTATGAGATGGTGGCGATAACGAAATTTTTTGATCACACATGATATCTCAGAAACAGTTTTTCAGAATTTCATCTTTCTCAGTACATATTTAGTACTGAGTAATGCAATTGAATAAGCGTATGCTGTTTATTCTGCCTTCATTTTTACACAGAGGTTACTATTTGAAAATGTATTGATCACAAAAGATTTCCAAATTAATTGTTAATCAGAAAGGTTTGGTA
This sequence comes from Medauroidea extradentata, assembly GCA_003012365.1. NCBI lineage: Eukaryota > Metazoa > Arthropoda > Insecta > Phasmatodea > Phasmatidae > Medauroidea > Medauroidea extradentata. The sequence continues at coordinate 1,551 of PNEQ01130354.1, read as the reverse complement.
GGCCTACTTTACTCGGTATAATACAGCTCATGACTTGAATCCATATTTTTATATATAATGCTTATAGAAGCTATTACAGCAAATTTAATGTTTATGAACTTTATTATCGTATTTTAAATTTAAGAAGTTCATGCAGTTGTAGGTCCAGCATTCCAGAAGATAGCACGTGAATGAATTTTAAGACATTATTTCGTATATTCAAATGTATGTGATCGAATATTTACTTTTAGGGTTAATTTGCACCCAGGTTGAGGAAAGTAGGTTTTTATTAATTTTGCTGGTAACTCCTTGCTTATAGAAGATGGGATGTAAAACCGTAAGCTGCTTCAGTAGAAGCTGCCTTTAAGGTTGATTGAATGCACCATTTCCATGATAAACTGGCCTAAGCGCAGACAGAACTACTTCTGCAATAGGCGTACTATGGCGGCTTTAAATTGGTAGCCAGATGGTCGCAAGTGTTTGCAGTGAAAGGTAGCATTTACAAACGATTGCCAAAATACACAGCTGTAAACGCTTGCGACTAGCTGGCTACCTTTGCAATCACTAAAATAACGCCTCTGATGACATTGAGCGAACCGCCAGTATTGTATTTTTGCCTCTGTGTCGTCAGAGACAGTGGCGGCTCGTGCTTCTTGTGACTGTAGACTCACACTGATATCAATGCCTTTTATATTTTTAACCACCTTCCAACACTGCATTATGAACTCTCTTTAAAAATATAGATATAATAATAGTTTCAAATGTAAAGCTCACATACATCTTTACACACCTGGTAAAAATGCGTGTTACAGATCTTTGTTATTAAAGACGTTTTTAAAATTGAGTACAATACTTTATCAATGCCTCTGTACGAGATTCATATTTAAATAATTACAACTTACGACGTAGCGTTTATATCATAATGTTGAAATTCAACATTTACGAATTTAAATAACTTTAACAATTCACTTAAGATTAAATTTTTTTAGCAATACAGTATAGCCCAAAATTTGAACTTGAAAAAATAAAAATGTTAATTTAAAAAATCTGGATTTCCACTTAAACGTATTGAAATTGAAAAATATGTATTATGTTTACAAAATGCTTATGTGCAATTGTTATGAATTAAATCCACCCTTCTGTCTTGTTTGGAAGAAAACAATTCAATCACTCTGTTGTTAATTGGAGTTCTGGTATTTTTTATGATGTTTTCCTATTCAAAGCATGTCTAATGAATTGAGTCGTAGGCATCCGCTGGTCGAACGAAATACTTGTGTATTTATTTATCTATATATATAAAAATGAAAGGTGACTGACTGACTGACGGACATATCAAACTGCAGCCCAAACCACTGGACCTAGAATCGTGAAAATTTTTGTGGGGGTTCCCTTCAGGTCGTAGGCGAGCACTAAGAAGGGATTTTTCGAAATTCGACCTCTAAGGGGGTGAAAAGGGGCGAAATGTGTTTCCGAAGAAACGTCGATAGAGCTCGAACCCGACGGCCTATCATCGTGATTTTTACTTTAATAGGAAACTCGTAAAAATGCATATTGGCCATTTTAAGGATTTTT
>PNEQ01130346.1:0-13367 GCA_003012365.1 Medauroidea extradentata | reverse complement strand
ACGCACAACTTCGCCCGGCGACACCTTAAGATCAACACCGACAGGATGAAGACTCGCTACGATAGGAATGCACCAGATGAAACATTCCAAGAAGGTCAACTGGTGTGGTTATACAACCCTCAGAGAAAGAAGGGGTATTGTCCCAAGCTGCAGAAGAATTGGGAAGGCCCTTATGAAATAGTGAAGAAGATCAATGATGATGTATTTCGGATTGTTCGTCGAGGCTCTCGGGCGAGAGGACCTAAAGTTGTACACATCGACAGATTGGCCCTCTACGATGGACCTGAGGCTGCTGTGTCTGTTCGGGACGAGCAGACTTAAGGAGGGGGCAGTGTTGCGTGCCATGTACCTGGAGGCCAGTGGTCGGCGGCTGTTTCGTAACACCTTGAGGGCTGGCCGATGATTCAAAGCCCGAGTGGCTCATAATGGGAATCCCGCCGAAACTACGTCATAGATACCTGTCCCAACTGCGTCTTAACCCTTCGAGGGCGGCCGACGTGACTACAAGCACATCCGAAACATGATGAAATATCTATTTTTACACCCCTGTAATGCGGGGAACACCTGACTGTCTGGGCTAGTATAAAAGCACAGAATCGGCACAATTGAGGAGAGTTCGCTGTTGGTAGTGCTAGAGGAAGGTGCTACACCTGTGGAGAGAGACTGGTGACGACATCTTGGTGACGTCAGAGTCTACTGTGGGGCGGCAGGCGGCTACCTTCGGAGCAGTGTTGGGCGAATCAAGAGGACTGCTGCGGCGGGCTGACAGGCGAAGAGGAGGTGCGCGACGGGAGTCGAACCGAAGACCTCAAGAGTGAAGACAGCGGTGCACTCGGGGTGCTGCGCAGCACATGGTGAGCCATCACCACTTCGGACTGATAAGGTTGTACATTGTCATTATTAGAAAGACCATTGATTGGATATATAACTGAATTTTATTGTGATTTATAGTGTTTAATTAATTGATGGTAGACTTTTCTTCTGCTTTAATTGTCAAAGTTAATTAACGTGTCTGTGACACAGGAGTAATTGTGTGCATAACTAATTGTTTTGTGAGAGTTCTAGTTGATTACTGTTTTGTGTGTTTCGTAGCTTTGTGAGATATTAAATCCAGTACTTAATTTAACTCTTTTATTTGTAATTATAAGACCTCTATCCCAAAGAACTCATGGGAATTGCCCACATATAAAGTTTGTGCTCTCAAACTTGTAACAGTATAATAAACAACATTTATTTCAGACGTACGCCGCGCCGAAACGCGCATGTTTCCGAGCTGCAGCAGTGCAAAATACAGCACAGATAATTCAGCATTAGCTGTTGTTAACACATTCCGGAATGGAATATACTGTTTTATAACAATGATGTTCCTTTACGAATTTGTATATGCGTTATATGTTGGTTGACAACAGCTCCTACTGAGTTTTCTTGGTTGTTTTTCATTTATTGTGGGGTTTCACACAAGCCACCAACATTTAGGCTTTTCGCAGTGGCGCATGTCTAAAAAACCGGTTAAGTTCAAGTAATATTTTACCAAAGTAGTTTCAACAAGTGAATTATAACTGCAGTAAAATAACTCATAGAAACGTCAGATTGCACTCTGTGGCGAACCTACGCACACATTTTTAAATGACAGGGTGCACAAGCAAACATCTACTTTAAGAGTGCGTGGTAGGTAAATAACTGCTAAAAATATCAATTGATTTCTATGCTTTTTTCCAAGCCAATATGTATAAAATAATCAATGACAATCCTAGATAATCGTATTTGCCATCATAATGAGTGAATATTTATCCAGAATTACTAATTCGTTACGCGTGATCTCTTGCGCCGCAGTTAAATGCACGAGGTTCCGGCGTCAGATATTGTTACTCAGAAGTTCGTAACACTGGAAACAATCATGTTTAAAATGTTGGCTAAATCTATAGTCTAGGATTGCTATAGTTTAATTTTCGCATATTGGCTTCAACAAACCTACAGTTATAGACTCATGTTTTTAACGTTGAATTATGTACTAAGTCCTCTTAAAGCCACACGGAATCGTTGTTCTATTGCTCTAGTTTTGTCTAAGCAGTAGCAAAAATGTAGCTAATATTTCTTGCTTGTATAAATCAAGTAGCCCTGTACTATATATATATATATATATATATATATATATATATATATATATATATATATATATATATATATATATATATATGTGTGTGTGTGTGTGTGTGTGTGTTGTACGTTAAATTTTATTATTCTTTAATTAACTTTCCGTGTATATAGTTATGATATAATCTTTTCAATTCTATCCAGATGTTTAAATTATTAAACTTTTTCACGCGTATTACTTGTCAATGTCAATACACGAATTCCATTGCTTCACACGTGAAAAAAATGCCATCTGCCTGCGAAATAAATTGTTTTACAACCAATATCTTTAAACAAAACATTCTGTTATAAATCATTACTTATATAATTCATTCTTTTCTAAGACAAAAATAATAATAATATTATCGATAAAAAAGACGCTTTTGCGGCAATACGAACTTAAAAGTTGAAAATAATGTCTAATATAAAGAATTTGTTTAACAACTATTTGCCGACCACATTTCACTAATATTTAGTGCTATGAACAAGCTTAAAATAATAATAAAATCAGTGACTACAAAATTTTCTTTAATGTAAAAAAAAGGAAAGGTTTGACTTAAAGGTAAAAACGCATAGATTGCTTGAGATAAGTTGCCTTAAATGTTTTATCGCTAGCTACTCACTAAGGCAGAATCATTATGTAAAAGTAAGTAGGGAGCACTGCACTTTTTTACATTCAAGTTAATTTTTGGTCAACGACTATACTGAGTTGTGAGACAGCTTATTGCTGTTGAAGAAAATATCTCTAACGAAGATAATTTTATACTTTTAAGCTTATACTGATAGAAAAGAGCGTTTGTTAGTTTTTTAAACTGTAATGTTATTGACGGGATAGTCTAAATTGTCATCAGAATTTCTTTAAAATAGCAGCTGCATATTTCACTATAATAACACAATCGCTAATGCTTGTTCTGCGAACACAGATTCAATTTATTGAAAAAAAATCTACGGTTATTTTAACAAATTGTTCGGTTAGTCTCAACATGATTATGGACTCACCGTGGCAACAAAATACAGACACGAGGAGTTAAACGAATATCGATTAACTGTTTAAACTCGCAGGAACAATGATGGAACTCAATGAGTCTTTGGACAAAATTTAAAAGTTAATCGAGTTTTGTTTATCTCGCGTAATGTTTAATTAAATTTTTGTTGGAGAAGCCGGCCCTTAGTAATTTAGACGTTTTCAGTTTAGTAAGCGTGAACCAGATTTTCAGTCGACAGAAGCTAGCAGAAGCAAAAGCTTCGTCAGCAAATATGCGGCTCAAAGCAACTTTAAAACAAGTCTGGCATATAATAATGTTTTTGTCGTTGCTATCAAACTTCGGAAACTGGACCAACATATATTTCTCCGTAGTGAAGCGTTCCTAGCGAGTCTGGGAGCAAGCGATGAAGAGTTGACGTGACCTCTCAGAACTGCCGAGAGATAATGAAGCAACAACCAGAGATCAAAGTCTTTCCACGCAAACTTCACGTCTAGGCACTGAGGCAGTTGTGACGACCTTGTCACAACTCTGCTGCACATAGAACCTTCCACCTTGTCCAGGTGACTGACGTTCATGGCATGTATGCATGCTGCACACGTGTAAGTTACTATTCATGTCCTCGATGTGCTGTCTTACCTGTAACAACCTCTACATATAAAACTGGCTTGTTCAAGGGCGCGGTCTACCGCAATTATCATCACCATTTATTTTATTTTTTATTTGTACCAGATATTTTTTTCTTATTTTAGACACAAAATGTCACTAAATTTGGCTCTTATGAAATTTTTTTGTCTCTCATAGTTTTCGCGTAATGGCTCGTTAAAGTCATATTTTGCATGTTTCCGTTTTAACGACCATACTAAAACCAACTGATACACCAAACTCAAAAAATCGTAGTGGATAAAGACATTGCCGGCTACAATGTCATGGTCATAAAAATAAAGAATAAAAATTATTTGTATTTTATAAAAAAAAATTGTTGAATCATTAAAATTTTTATTTTCTGTTTCAGCATTTTTAAAAATACAAATAACTTTTATTCTTTATTTTTATGAGCATGACATTGTAGCCTGCAATGTCTTTATCTGCTGTGATTTTTTTTTAGTTTGGTATATCAGTTGGTTTTAGTGTAGTCCTTAAAACGGAAACATGCAAAATATGACTTTAACAAGCCATTACGCGAAAACTATGAGAGATAAAAAAATTTCATAAGAGCCAAATTTAGTCACATTTTGTGTCTAAAATAAGAAAAAAATTCTGGTTCTAATAAAAATAAAATAAAAAGGTGATGAAAATTGCTACAAGTGAAGATTGCAGACTTTCACGGCCACTGCTAGGCTAGTTACACTGTCTTCCAGGATGAAGCAGCTTGCAAGACGCGGAGACAACCAGCATTACTATGCTTATTACACATTATGTTCCCGGTCGAAAACATTGTATCTAACGACGTTCTGGGGCGCGACAACTGGCCGAGTGGGTTATAGTCACGTGACTGTCCAGTATGAGAGCGTTTTGTTTATGCTCTAACAATAATTGGAATACGTCGCATTTACACTACCAAACGTTTTGTGATAACTAGAAACATGCGAAATTCGCGTTATCATTTGGTAGCAGACTAAACTTCACTTTCCTATACATAACATAGCATAATCTGCGATTCAAATGGCCACGAACATTTATGTGTTGTCATTTACGTGTGTTACGTCTTTACAGAGATTGATCTTTCTACCGTGTAAGCTTTCTCCGCCGCAAGTCACGACAATATCGGCCAGCGGGAGACGTCGAACAAGCCTATAGTCACTTGGAGTCTAGTCAACTGTCAGAAACTAACGCAAATTTTGCGTGTCTCTAGTGATAACTTATCTGTTTTACCATAACATTATTTGTTATTATTAGGCTGATAACACGCAAAAATCCGAATGTACGGAATAAGTGAGGGAATGATGTACAGTTCTCGTTGTTGACCAGCTAGTAAATATGTACACACATCTTGGCTAGGCTAACCTTATCATCGCTGTGCGACCAACAATATTCACACGACATCAAGCAACTTCTGCACGTCGAATGTCTGTGCACACTAGGCGGGTGCAGCTTGTAAATGGAACTCCAAATAATGATGCCACGGCGAGTTGCGGTAACTGGAATACACTGAACTCGGTCAATGCACACCCCGACAAGTGCAGAGCAGGAACTGGGACACGCCATGAGATAAAAATACGCTGCTGTAAAGATATCACACCAAAATCACGTTAAAATAACTCATTTTAAATATCCAAGTTGTGTACACATATATTACGTAGAATGTCTCTCTACCTACTTGTCAGCGTACTCCCTTCTTAGTAATGCATGCTAGTACTTACCACATTTAGTGAACGAAAGTTACGGTGAAGATCTGCAGAACACAGAAATCACCGGTCGGACGCCAAATATGGCACTGAACATCAGTTTGGTAAGCCACAAGTAACTGATCCTCAGCAAAATAATTGTCGTATAATATAAAAATTGTCGTGAACTCGTGGTGTGTTGTATGACCTGAAAAAGTGAAAAAGAATGATGAAAATACCAAATGTGATGGTAACTGTAAGATGTGGTTCAACAAGTCATGCGTAAAAATGTCCACAGCTGAATACCTTGAACATCAGAGCAACAAGACACAAGTCTGGATATGTCATCGTGACACTAGTAGTCTGATTATTCAAGAAAACTGGAAACTAAAAGTGGCAGTGCAAGGAGTCTGAAAACTTGAAAAAGAAACACGATGAAGTGGTTAAGTCAGCCCAGTTTATTAGTGACTGTTTTGACTTGCATAAAAAAAACGAAATTTATTGTGTTATGAATGACCTCGAAGATAACTTTCAAGATACGAAGCTAAATGTTGAGGCCTTGAAAGACGAAGTGGAGGAAATACAGCAATATTCAAGACGAAATATCTTAGACGATCATGAAATTCCAAAACAAACAAAAGAGTATGTCCGTAATATTGTAACCGAAGTGGCGAAAACATTGGAAAGGGGCATTCAACATGATGATACGGATGTGGCCCACCGTATACCTTCTATGAAAAAAAAATTGCCAACAGCGATTACTGTTAGATTTGTGAAGAGGCGCAAGAGAGATTTGCTCTTTACAGCCAAAAGAAACAAAATATCCCTGACTACAGACGACATGAATATCCCGGGGCTGAAATTCAACACGCACAAGTACCATGCTCGCTTAGGGATGTACCAGAACTTGTTACTGAGATGATCTTTTATGTACAGGATGTCCCCGAATAACTTTTAAGGATCTTTATCACATTGCAGAGGATGCGAAGACGAATAAAATGTTATATTACACCCAGGGTCGCGGAGGCTGAGAAGTAACCATAAATGGTCATAACAAACTGTGTTTAAATATCACTGAAATAGAAACAACTGCGAATAAGAGTAAGGTGATAATGGAGCTGGCCTGGAATGAAAGAACAGAGGAAACTGTAGTTCGTCGTGATATTCCGACTATCTTTGGTAATAGCACATAATTCCGCAAGTGAGATCCTGGGAGTGACCCCGACCAAACATCGAATCGGAATCTCCTTGGAGCGATGCAATCGATGCGCCACCACTGTCCCCCGGACTGTTAGCTCGGCCCACTTGACGCATTGGTTGACGTCGCTACTGCAGGTTGCGACCCTCCAAGACCACGATATTCGTATGTCAGTTGACGGGAACTTCTCAGCCTCTGCGACTTGGAGCATACAGTATCACTTTACTCGTCTTCGCTTCCCTACAACGTGATGAAGAACTTTAAACGTTATTCAGGGATACCCTGTACATAAACGATCATTTGAGCAAAAATCTCCGGTACATCCATAAGCATGCACATTACCTGATAAGACTTGACTGCAGTTACGCCTGGATAAAGGATGGCCAAGACCTTGTTAGGAGGTGATGGGCGAACTACAAACAAGTGCTGAAGAAGTTGCAGAAGTCTGGAAACCGACAATAACTACAACATTAGTGCCGAATGGTAACTTCGATGAGGAATGAGGGGTAACTTATGTGAATACTTGCTTCAAAGAATTTAAAGTGTAAGGAAATCAGCTGTACATTATGTTGTAGACTATAATGGGGTTGACGGTTCGATGATATAAGTGCCAATTGTTTATATACATGCAAGACGTATCAAAAATTAACTGGATAATATTAAGATGTTGTTAAACAGAATTAATTACGTTGCCATTTTAGTTGTGATTGAAATATGGTTGGAAAAAGACAAGGATATCTATCAGTTTCGAAGATTTTTGAGTGGTTAAAGTTATAAGAAATAAGATAGGATGTGGTGTCTCGAATTTGTACATAACGGCTGAGACAAGAACACGAAACTTTCAGTAGAAAATAATTATAGTATCTAATTTTTACAGTTAATTAAACATAATAATATCTGTGTAAATTTTAATGCATGCTCTAATCCCTCAACTATCCATTTGAAACCATTCTTGATTGACCTATGAAATGTACAAACTGTAAGTAGTCGACAGAACTGTTTCTTAATAGGTTCCTTCGATGTGGACGTATTATCAAATAGTATAGTTGCTGAGTATATAACATTTATTCATATATATGGGTTTATGTGGGAAAAATTGAACTCAAATATTAAAAGGGTATGTCAGGTTATAAATGAGGTGTTAACAACAAGCAGAGTGTAAATGACACTCAACTGGCTGGTATAATACTGAATGAAATAACGTACGATGATGGACAAGTTGTAAAATTTTAACAACAATTTCAGTAATATAGCAGTAAATCTTGCATAAAAGTTCCCCGAATAGACCTGTGTTATCAAATATAAAACGTCATATCAACGATTCCTTCTTCCTGTGCCCTACATGAACACTTGAACTTACTCAAAGTATCTAGAAATTAAAAATTACGAACAATTACACCCACGACCCTATTCCAACATTTTCCTAAAGGAAAATACAGAATTATTTGGACCAGTATTGAGCGAATTTGTAAAATAATTCTTTTAAGTGTGGAGAATTTCCCGAGGAACTAAAAACCGCAAGAGTAGTCTTAATATACAGGATGTTCACAAAAATCACCGACAAACTCCGGCAGGTGATTCGTCGTGAAAATAAAAGCAGGAAACATGTAAAGATATTTTGTATGTAAAAGTGATGTTATAGGAGTAATTCGCATTTGAAAATCAAATTTTACAACTTTTATTTCCCCATAAACAGAACAGTGATCGACGTAAACTGACAAAACTCAGGATATTACTTCAAGACAATAAGGCAGACAAACTAACTGTAAACACTAGTTGATACCTTCTACCCTTGAGACAATAAAAGCAGTGGTATCCTTTAAATTACTGACAACTTTATTAACGTCATGATAATCCAACATTTAAGAGTGAATTATTGGGAAATGTGACCTTAAAATTTAAAAAGGTCCATTTGTAACGACTGTCTAGGACGCATAGTTTTCGTGTAAAACGCAAGTCAAGTTTTGGCGTGGTGACACACAGCCTAGTGTGTAGGCAACACTGCGTACACGAGTGTCTGGTTAATTCCACTGTGCCGCACAGACGATGGTGGACATTCACTGTACATATCACGTTAGTAGCTTAAATAGTTCACAGATCCGTAACCAATACTTTGTTCCTAGCTTAATTGGTGTATGTGTGTTTAAAAAAAACATAAATGTGCAAGTGAAATAAATGTCTCTTGGGTACAATACACGAAGTTAGACATTTAAACAGTTTATGTAATTCTGTCACTACTGTAAAGTGTAGGAGAGCTGATATTGTTTTCAGGCATTGTTAGATATTGCCGATATTAATTCTGATACTACATTGCGAAGGAAAAATAACATTATTGTAGGTGTGATAAATTTAACGTTTAATTTTCAAAACACTTCGTCAAAGAAAATTCTAATTGTCTTAATTTTTATTGTTTTAGTATTACTTAATTTTAAGATGAATAAAAATCTACGAACCACAAAGTAGTCAGTGACTTACACATATGCGGGCGTGTGATGAAGGATACGGTTTACTTTTTGGTATTGTGCATAACGTCATTCAATTTTGGTTTTAAACTGGCGTCAGGAATAGATGAACTAACAGCCACCAAGTCATGTAAATTTGTAAAGTACTCGTGACTGTGACATTCCTAGGCGCGTTTTTCTCTACCAGAAAGTTGTGTTGAAAATTGTGCGACATGCATAGAGAGAAGGAAAGATCTTGGAATTTTAAGCAATTCCACTTCAATAGGTGTTGACGGTTTGGAGATATCGGTACCGAAACAGCCCTGCTGTAAACTTGTAGTCAAATGTTAGGTTCAAAAGTACTCCTACATTACAATCACATATCAGTTACGTAATTTCATGTCAGTAGTGATACGTCGAACACCTTCTCCTTACCTTCCCTATCCCTCGACCCTAGAGTTGTACCTGTCTGGTCTTTACTGCAGATTCCTAAATGTCAGTTATCACTCGAGCATGTGAAAACAAATACTACATCAGTGTTGCACAAGCCGTGTAGCACTGTGTTATTTTACACACCATGACGGTTTAATGAAGTAAACATTTTTGTTATCTAATAAGAACACTGGTTAACTATTAAGTGACATTTATCGCTAAAACTCTTCCGTGAACCGATTTATTATAATGGCGTGTGTGTTTAATACTGGAAAATTAACGGCACATTTTAACGTAAATCGTAATACATATTGGAGAAGAGACTGCCCCACTCATATCAATTATTGTAGACTACATCTGAGCTGACACGGACACACTAATGCTTTGTGTGACGTCGGAGCTTTATTGAGCAGTTTAACCAACATAATAAGATACTCGTGACTAGATTCAGTTTCTTGGACGTACTCCATTGCAAAATTTGGCACTGGAGTACATCCAAGAAACTGAATCTAGCCATGAACTCCCATTGCACAGTTCTTTCAAAGATCAAGATACTCATATTTTTTCCGCTTGCATACTTATAATTTTTTTCCGTTTTCCAAAAAAGCACACAAATTATGCCAGGAACAGTTACGGTTATGTGAGATATTTAAGCTACTAACGTGATATTTACAGTGAATGTCCACCATAGTCTGTGCGGCAATGTAGAATAAACCAGACACTCGTGTACGCAGTGTTGCCTACACACTAGGCTGTGTGTCACCACGCCAAAACTTGACGTGCGTTTTGCACGAAAACTATGCGTCCTAGACAGTCGTTACAAATGGACCTTTTTAAACTTTAAGGTCACATTTCCCAATAATTCACTCTTAAATGTTGGATTCTCATGACGTTAGTAAAGTTGTCAGCAATTTAAAGGATACCACTGCTTTTATTGTCGCAAGGGTAGAAGGTATCAACTTACGTTTACTATTGGTTTGTCTGCCTTATTGTCTTGAAGTAATATTCTGAGGTTTGTTAGTTTACGTCGATCACTGTTCTGTTTATGGGGAAATCAAAGTTTTAAAATTTGATTTTCAAATGCGAATTACTCCTATAACATCACTTTTACATACAACATGTCTTGCATGTTTCCTGCTTTGTTTTTCACGACGAATTACCTGCCGCAGTTTGTCGGTGATTTTTGTGAACAGCCTGTATAAAATGAAGTGTCCTGACTGACAAACTCACTCACTCACTCATAAACGAACAGCCCAAACCACTGAATCTAGAACCATGAAATTTTGAGGGAAACTTCCCCTTGCCCCGTAGGCCCCCACTAAGGATGGATTTTTCAATATTCTATAATTAAAGGGGTGAAATACGTTTTCAAAGAATCCCTGATATATCATTAACCGGGAAAGCTATCATATTTTTTTTAACTTCAAAATACTACTCAAAGAATTTCATATTTGTGAATTTTTCGATACTGCGAAATTCGAAAATTAAGGGGTGACAAGCCGTAAAATGTGTTTTTCGTTAATCCGTGATTCCACCTAAAAAATTTAGGATAGTGAGGTGATTTTTTTCTTTAAAATGATGCTTAAGTAAATATCTAAAAAGTATTTTTAGAGTTTTTTCGAAATTCATCTTTGAAAACTCTAAACAAAATATGTGTTTATAATTAATACCACTTATCTCCTATTTTTCGAAATTCGTCCTAGAAAGCTGTTAAAAAAATATAATGTGTTTTCAAATAATCATCTGTACCGTTTATACCCGTTAAGATATCAAGATGATTTTTGCTATGAAATTCGAAAATTAAGGATGCGAAAAAGCAGTAAAATGTTACAGTCTCCCGAAAAAAGAGAATGATCACGGAGAAATAATTCAACAGTTATTTCTTTTTGCCAACATACTCATAAATAAAACCTCTTTGGACTGTAGTCTGTACATACGAAAGAATTATCACGGCCTGCCAATAAGCGTTCACTCAGGTACTGTACAAAGTTTGTGGTGTGGCAGGGGTGGGGTTACGGGTTCGCATCCCGTGTAAGTCTTTGCGATGGGAATTACTATGACATCAGACGAGCATATTGCGCGCGCTCTTTACACTGAGCTAAGACAATTTATAGATCACTGTTATAGAGTACGCTAGCTGGTAAATGTCTTCATTACATATTTTATCCAGAGTTACTGTTTACATTATATAATTTCACGCGGGCAAAGTCGCAGCCGGGCAGCTATTTTATATAGAAATAAAAATGAATTTAAAACAAAGCTGTTCTGCAATTAAAGTACGCTAAGCGAAGTGGACTGGATAAAGCTGTTCGTATTTGCTGTTTTAAAGATATACAGAGAATATAGTAACACCGGCAAAGGGACAGCTAGTAATTATATGTAACACATGTGGTAATAAATCTGAACCAGGCAATTATCGACCAACAACAATACTACCTTCTTCTTCCAAAATTGTTGAGAAAATCTTTGCAAATAGACTATGTAAGTTACCTATCTCAATAAAAATTACTTACTTTATAAATATCAATATAGTTTCCGAATATCGTCTTGTTAATGCCATGGTTGATATGGTTCATGACATTGAGGCAGCACTAGAAAAAAAAGTTGCAGCAGGACCATTTCTTGATAGAGATCCAATTTACGGCATTTATATATATATATATATATATATATATATATATATATATATATATATATATATATATGTGTGTGTGTGTGTGTGTGTGTGTGTGTGTGTGTGTATTAATAAAACTTGGTAAGTCGACGAATTTTGCTAGTGATACTAATATATTTTACAATGGTAACACTATCGAAGAAATTTTCAGAAACATGCTAAGTGACATTAATAATATATTAGCATAGTGTGATGACAACAGATTTACAGTTACTGGTAGTAAAAGTAACTAAATGATCACTCATAAACCTACAATAAACTCCTATGGAATCAAGAGTTATGGCCAAGAGATACTGTGCTTACTATGGCTACAATTGTCAAGTACCTAGGAAAAACATTGTAAATACTCTCAATTAAAAATAGGAAAAAAAAAGATTGAGGAGACAAAACAGAGTAGGCGCAGGCCTGTTATAAAAAAACATCGAAACAGGAGTGCATTTAATTCATAAACACTTAGACTACCTGAATTCATTTGGAAAAGATGTGGAACAATACAGCTCAAACAGTTGTAAATGATGTAAAGGAGATCTTTACGAAATGTTATGCTGTATTTAAAATATGTAACTTACTATTAACACTGACAATATAAAACCTTCCAACGGTGTGTACAAATATTATAGAGTATTTAATATGTGATATTCTTTTCTAGGACCTAAGGCTTAACATAACTTACCGTGTTATACCAATGTTAAATGTATTGTAATAGTCCTGTTTAGTGATAATTGCTGCAGTTAAGTTTTGTGTTGTATAGGAATGTTACGATTGGATGGAATGTTTTCTAAGAATCCCTGAACGAAAAAGAACCACTGAAAAAAAGGCATTGCAGGTACTGTATATGGACGCATACCTTTTTTTTACTGGAACTACTTAGACACGGCTGACAATCATGGTTAAATCTGCAGGCCTAATGCTAGAGAGTTTGGACAAAGCATCTGGGTTGAAGACTATGGTTCTGGCTAAGAGAACTGTTGTGTGGGAGGTGAGGCATTCTCAGCAGTAGCTGGCGAGTTGGGACAAGGCGTCTGGGTTGAAGACAATATTTCTGGCTGAGAGAACTGTTGTATGGAAGATGAGGCATTCTCAGCAGTAGCTGGTGAGTTAAGACATGGAGTCTGGGTTGGAGACTGTATTACTGGCTGAGAAAACTGTTGTGTGGAAATTGGGCATTCTCAGCAGTAG
>PNEQ01130345.1:0-13368 GCA_003012365.1 Medauroidea extradentata | reverse complement strand
TGGATGATGGTACAGATGGTGCGGGGTAACCTCCTCCTCCACCGCCACCTCCTCCCCCACTAGGAGCACCATAACTGGATGATGGTACAGATGGTGCAGGATAACCCCCTCCTCCACCACCTCGCCCACCTCCTCCACCACTAGGTGCACCGTAACTGGATGATGGTACAGATGGTGCCGGATAACCTCCTCCACCGCCACCTCCTCCCCCACTAGGAGCACCATAACTCGATGATGGTACAGAAGGAGCAGGATAACCTCCTCCACCACCTCCCCCACCTCCTCCACCACTAGGTGCACCATAACTGGATGACGGTACAGATGGTGCTGGATAACCTCCTCCTCCACCTCCAGGTGCACCATAACTGGATGATGGTACAGATGGTGCCGGATAACCTCCTCCACCGCCACCTCCTCCCCCACTAGGAGCACCGTAACTGGATGATGGCACAGATGGGGCTGGATAGCCACCACCACCTCCTCCCCCTCCACCACTGGATGGTGCTCCATAGCTGGACGATGGTACAGATGGTGCTGGATAGCCACCTCCTCCACCTCCACCACCTCCAGATGGTGCCCCATAGCTAGATGATGGCACAGATGGTGCGGAGTAACTTCCTCCACCACCACCTCCTCCCCCACTAGGAGCACCATAACTGGATGATGGTACAGACGGTGCTGGATAACCACCTCCACCGCCACCTCCTCCCCCACTAGGAGCACCGTAACTGGACGATGGTACAGATGGGGCTGGATAGCCACCCCCACCTCCTCCCCCTCCTCCACTGGAGGGTGCTCCATAGCTGGATGATGGTACAGATGGTGCAGGATAACCTCCTCCACCTCCACCTCCTCCAGATGGCGCTCCATAACTAGATGATGGAACAGATGGGGCTGAATAACCTCCACCACCACCTCCTCCGCCACTTGATGGGGCTCCATAGCTCGATGATGGTACAGAGGGTGCTGGATAGCCACCTCCTCCTCCTCCTCCTCCACCGCCTACAGATGGTGCGCCGTAACTGGATGATGGTGCAGCTGGAGCTGAGTAACTTCCACCTCCTCCACTGGATGGTGCTCCGTAGCTTGACGAAGGTGCTGGTGCGAATGGTCTTGGTGCTGAATAGGTAGAGGACACTCCACCACTGGGTGCGCCGTAACTGGTAGACGGTGGAGAAGGTGGAGCTGGTGGTGCCCCATAGCTGGTAACTGGGCCAGACGCGGGTGGACCGTAGCTATCTACTGGTGGTGCTGGGGGCTGTGGAGCACCATAGCTGCTAGATGGAGCTGGGTATCCTCCACCTCCTCCACCACCGCCGCCAAATGAAGGCGCTCCATAGCTGGAAGATGGCGGAGCGGGTGGTGCCCCATAGCCGCCAGATGGAGCAGGTGGTGCTGCGTAGCTTCCAGAGATGCTTGCTCCTCCTCCCCCTCCTCCAAGTGGAGCTGTTGAATAAAATGAGAGAATACAGTTTTTATTATAACACATTCGTTTTTATAAGCAATTATCGTTCCTCACTTTTAACATGATTTTCATCTGAGGTAAGTAAACCTCGCTTTCTGTACGTACTAAGCTTGCTGTCTGCAAAGCATTCAGAAATGCGTTTAGATAACGTTCATACTGTAAGCGTAAAGTGTAATGACTACAATGAAATTTTGCCCTTTGAAATTGTATCTCTTCTCGTGGTTATTAGTTTATGAAGATCTGTTGGTCATTTTATTTCACGTTCTGAATTAAGTACTCCAAATTTCTATGAGATAGAGGAGATTCTCGTCTATAGCGGAGGACTTCTTTTCCATTGGTTTCCCATGGTTAAATATTTTATATAACTCTGGGATGAACGATTAATTTTGTTACTTAAACTTTTGTTTTATTACATTTTGTGACTCATATTAAAGTTTTAAAGTCTATAAGAAGTTCACTATATTCGTGATCGTGGTTATGTATTGATAAAATAAAATTGACGTAGTTGGTACATTTTGTGATCCTGGAACGAAATCAATTACTAAAAAAGGGCGGTAAATCACACTTTTCCATGACGTGCAATATGTTCAAATGTTATATATTACGTACGTAAGCGTTTCATACACAGTGATGTTATCACATCTTTTAGTAGTAGACTTAAATTGTGTTTTTCTATCAATTTCACCATGTACCAAAATTTAATAGTTCGTATTATAAACATTTTAGTACAGCTAGATATTAAAATAATTTAATGCACTTTTCCGGCAAAGCTCCCCTCTCGTGGGCTTAAAAGAATTCATCCATAACTCTATTTCAAACTTGTGAATTTAACTATATGAAAAGGAAAGTGAATCAGAAACCAGTTTGAAAAATTGTCAAAATATAGTCTCTCTGGTATGAACTAACATCATCACATAAGTTGTGCTGTAGAATATTACGTCCCCAAAAAACAAACGTTTTTCGAATCAGAAGTAAGTTTTTTATACAGTCAGACATTGCACATTTGTACAGCCGTATATACGGCATTTCAGACATTTCGCATTTTAATAGTATTATTTTCATTGCCTTAAATAACATAAACAAATAGAAGATTCTCACTTATATGTGCCAATAGTTACTGCAAGAGGGCTTTGCAATAAATTTTGTTTAGTAAATCTGAAGAATATATTTACAAATTTGCTGATTAAGGTTGCGTAAAGGTGGCGTAGTTAGACCAGCCCCCCCCCCTTTTTATTTCGGTAATCTACTTCTTATTCCAATTGAATTCGCTCACGTTTTGCTCATGAGGGGAGCATGGTGGACGATGTGACTGGCCAGAGGGTTTTCTCGGAGTGTTTTATTTTTTTTTCGCTGTTACATTCTGCCATTTCTATATATTACTCTCGAGTCCTCGTCTCCAGCATTCAAAACCTCGCTTATAAGCGTGGATAAAAACCAGCCTTAGATAGAACCACACGGAACGCTCTTGAACTCGGTACACAAACTCCTCCAAGTTGTTCTCAGCGAAAAATCATTTCTCAGTGCGTAATTATAAGCGCTGACTAATCACATTGCGTATGTTGACGAGGAGCAGCATCCCACAAATCACTTGGCAACAGAAATGTCTTATAATATTCATGTTTGCTTCAGCTATCTAATATACATAAATTAAAAATAGCACGTCAGTGCACATTTCATTTTACGAAACATGTTACTTCAACTATTGTCGGTGATATTTCTATCATCGTAGAGATTTCCGGACTTTGGTTATTAGTACAGTTTTCGGAAGTTTTTTCATGTGGAAGAACCGTGAGGAGATTCTGTACTGTGTTCAGGAATGTGCTGTAGAGCGTGTTATCACAAATAAGCACGGCCTACCTCGAAAAAAATACCACCGCTGTCAAAATGGCCCTTATTGGATGACTTACTTCCCGAAATAACGGGCTGTGCCACCAATGCAGGGGAGTTGTTTCAAAACAACTTTCGCACGACACAAAAACAGGAGTAGTGGCGGCTCGTGGGTTGTTGCCAGGTAGGGCTACAGCTAAACAGGGTTGTGCGCTGGTTGACTCTACAGCCACTGACACGCTGATGTACAGGTGCCCCTTACTACTGAGTGGTCACAACACATATAGTAGCTTGCAAATATTTCATGGTCGTTGGTCTACACTCTTGAGTGTACAGTTTCGACTATCTGCAGCCCCACCTATGGCAACACCCCACGAACCGCCCTATTAAATTACAGACTCGTTCGACATACCGATCTTGAACTAAATATCGTACGAGATATTTTCATACTTAGTGGATCTCGTATGGAAACAGATAAAAGAACACCTTCCTTTCAGTTGCAATTTGCACGAAGCCACGAAGCTGTCGTCATATGAACTGCACACCTACCATAAAAATGGGAGTAAATTATTGTTTTAGCTATGCGAAGATAAATGTGGCAAATGATATATGGGCTATTGACACAATTATAAACGCAGAGATGATCAGGACAAAGCAAAGTATAAATGTTACGGTGATTCAGGGAGAACTGTAATGAGAAATTATTTTATCATTTATGTTTAGTTTTGCGCGAGTATGACACATTAATAAACGAAAGAAATTTTATGACAAAAAGAAAGCTTTTAACAATCTTTGTGGAACTATATCAGAAACGGCAATCCTAGGCATTATTTCCGACTATACTTGAAGGAGTATTTGGCAAAGCGACTAATTTCTTCCTCGTAGTCTCTAGCGTAAGTGACTTTACGAAATTTCAGGGACACAAACGGCCAAGGAAGAAAAAAATTGTTCATGGGTTAGGCAAAATTGTTCAATAAGAATAGTCTCTGGTAATTAAGTTACTCTGTATTGCTTTCAAAAACTATAACCACTTCAGTTATTGTGATCAACTTTCATTTTGCCTCATTTCTTATGCGGACCAGCTCTTCACGTCTGTGCTCAGAGTTGTTCTACGATCGTAAACAGACTACAGAGAAAGCTGCGATGATTTTTTTTAGTTAACACCGTCACACATGAGCTACGTAATGCGAGATTTTTTCTCTCCAGGAAAACCGCAGTATCAATTTTCTTGAATGAAAAAGATAAACAAGTTAAGACTTAAATTAAAAATTTAGTAAACCCTTGACTCACAGCTCACAGGACATTAAATTTTAAATCGATCAGATCAGAAAAATGGCTCACAAGAGCTGACGTTCTTTAAACGGTGATCAGATTTTCTTGAATCATAGCTAAGAACACTCTTGATCAAGTGACCTTGAAAAAAAAAAACTAAATCAAAATCGGTTCATTTGTTTAGGAGCTACGTTGCCACAGACAGACACACGGATACGCAGATACAAAGACAGACACCTGAAACTTACAATATCCCTCTTTTTGCGTCGGGGATTAGTAGTGAGTCGAAAGATATCGTTGCTGTGCACACAGCAGTTGCCATCAACTGGTCTGTATAGGCTGTTCAGGATATATTGAACACTGCTTACAATTTTCTGTGAGCCATTATGCCTCTATCTTTACTATTTAAAATAAGACTACTTCTATGTTACAAAAATCTAGTGTAAACATTTCACATCTCTCAAAACTTTACTTCTACAGTCCCAATAAATACGCTTATTTTTATTACTATAAATGTTTGGAAATGACTACTTTAAAGTGAATCACCTATATTACATTACGTGACGAATCATACTTCTGACTGACACGCAAAAAAATAAATACTTAAATATACAGAAAAAAACATACAAATGTGTGAAATAATTATTTGTAACTTATAGGGCAGACTGTACGTTTACCTCAAAAGGATTATCATTTTTAACACCTCAACTCTTTTAAGAGTTATGCGTTCCACGTTTAGTTAAATTTTGCACGGACGTAAACATTTTCACATTAATCGTTATTATGAAACTCATCGAAGATAGTATTAAATTAATATTATGACAAATAAGTTAAAACCTTATGACAAATTATTCATGTAAATACCCGAAACTTGAAAAAAACTTGGATTTAATAATCTAGTGTGATGCAAAATTCGAAATCTTTATTTCAAAACAGTAGCCATATTTTGAATAGCACAATAGTGCTACACATGTGCATGATATTGGTGCAAAACACAGTTTACCAAAAATCTGCGGCATTGCATTAGTTTTCGTACAATGACACGTAAAAATAATTTCTAGGTAACTAACCCACAGTAAAATTCTCTCACACTTAAATGTCAACTCATCCTGAAATACGATGAGATTCGGTATTTTGTGACAATTATTACCCGTGAAAATATATTAGAATATTTTAGTATAATTAAAAAGTGCTGGTGGCAATACCAAAATTTTTTTCTATTTTTGTAATTTTCTTAATTAAATAGAGAAATTTACAATCTACATGTGTGTAATTTTTTATTGTGGCTGGATTCCTTTATGTTTTTTTAGTATAAATTTCCCTGTTAGCGTGAGATAATTTATTGTTGTGATAAAGCCACAAAAAATTTAAAATATTGATTTGGGTGTGTCATCGAGGTAAAATTACGTGGGACGTCTAAAAGGTCATCAGGAGCAATCTATGAGAATTAAAAATAATGTATTTATTTTTATAAAACGGTTTTAAAGCGTAATGTTGGGAAACTGTCACTTGGTGTTTGCAATCGGCAGTTTTAAGCGGGAAGCAAGACTACTAGTTGGTAACTCGGCGTTGCTTGAAACCGTTTTCACGTCGGTCTGCTAATCATGTATGCGTTGCGAACAGCTGATAACCGCCGGACGCATCGCTAGGTGGCACAATGCCGCGTGTTGTTTCAATGCGTTACGTAACGGTCGGTAATTACGCTGAGACGCGTAACACACTAAGCGCTCGCTCTTAACAGTTGAAAACTCTCTCCTCCCACTTTGGTATGCACGCACAGTAGCTTCCTCGTAGGGCTGACAACTTCACAACACGACCATGCAATCGTAGTCCTCAGAGTCACTCACTCAGAGTCACAAAGGAGTAATAGTCAACAGAGTAATATGTCTACGCAATAACCGCTATGCAAATACAAGCAGCCAGTAACCATGAAGCACAGCCACAGAAGGCATTGAAACAATTTGGTTGAAAATTCTTTTCGCGAAAATTCAGTGGCTCAATGGATCTGAGACCAGCAAACTCTGGCCACATTCCACTTAACGGCCATGATCTTTCGTTTATTTCAAACAAACGGAAATAACTCAAATATTTTTTAACCAAATGCTTTGAAAAAAAATTGAGAATGTGTACAGTAATACGATATAAAAATTTTGGCAGAGCGTTTTTCAAAATAATGTACCGTTTGCTAGCAAAAAAATATTTTGCTTCATTTTGGCATATTTTAACAACAAAATATGTGATATTTCAGGGACAAAAAAAATCTAAAAATCCGTTTGGTGTATTATAACAGAAGAATTCAGCAATAAAAGATGATATATAAGTGTTAAAACCGTTAGAAAAATGTTTGATACATGTATTAATTCGCGTTAAAAAAACATTTTCGAAATCACTGTAAAACTAATTAAGTAAACTAAGTTTTCAACTAACCCTGTTCAGTGTGTCAAAATAACGCGTATGTGCCAGTTAAGTACAGTACCTTTGTTTTTGTTGCAGCAATATTTATAAATAAAAAATATTAGACAGCGTTCAAATTAAACCACACTAAATTACTAAACAATCTATTTAAATAGCGTCTAAGTCTTGATGGAGCAGAAGACATTGACTAGGTTTGTTTGTTATACCGTTGGTGAAAACGAATTATGCGTTATGAGAACGAATGTTTCTGTCACAGAAATAAATCCTGAAAATTTACCAGCCTTCTTAGTCCCTCTGTTACATCACACTCCCCTCCAACCCTTAACTTTAAGCTATTTATTACATTTTAAAAAGAGTTTTTAAAATGTGTATTTGGTGACTTTAAGGATATCCAGCGTAACACAGCTAACTAACTTTCCCAGCGTTGCGAATAAAAGTTCTATTAAATTTTTATGCTTCTGTACTTTCGTCTACGAAGGTCAACTAGCAATATGTACCACTTTACGAAGAGACAACTTTGAAAATCACAACAGCTGTATCAACAACACAACAATGGCGACAACGTTTAGGCTATGTTCTTACAGAAACATAAATTCGTTAAAAAAAAAAAAAAAAAAAAAAAAAAAAAAAAAAAAAAAAAAAAAAAAAAAAAAAAAAAAAAAAAAAAAAAAAAAAAAAAAAAAAAAAAAAAAAAAAAAAAACAGAAAATATTAACGCAAAACTGTGCAAAAAAGCTCTAGTATTGTACTTTTTTTTTATCAACACGTAGCCTTAAAAATCTTGACTTACTATTCGGACAATCAAGCAAAATTTATATTATATCTATAAATGTGAACACCCAGTTTTTATTATCACACTAGAATAGGTGAATAAAATGCTAGATTGCAGCGAAAGTTTGACAAATACGAAAATCTGATTCCCGTTCAACCTGAATTTGCCAAAAGATGATTAATAAAACTTTTCAAGGACTAATTAAGATACGTTGTATTAATTTAGTGTTTTCAGGATTGACATTTTACCAGGTCATTCAAACACGAAAGTTTTTAAATCATAAAGTTAATATACATATGAGTTAAAATTTATATCATATCTATTAGTTAGTAATTATTAAGAATTATTTATATATTAACGAATAACAAGGTATCTCATTCGTATATATAATTTGCCGCAAGACTGCAGTACGTATTTAACGTATCAAGCGCCTTACCTTAAAAATTTTACATCGTTTTTTTGTTGTTAATTAGGACAAAATAACTACAAACAAGTGTAATTTAACGCAACGTACACTCGGAGAGTGTGCTTCTTTCAAGATTTCCATTTCCTGTTATCTTAACGAAAAGAGAAAATTATAAATTACGGTTACTTTTTAATATGGCTGCTAGTTGTGTTAACAACTTTCCCTTTCCTGGTATTAAGAATGAATCTAGACTTTCAAGAAGTGACCGCATAAGAGCATACTCATTTTCGTGTATAACAAAACACTATCTTGCTGAGATGCACTTTTGATTTTCACAGTGCTTAAGCACTTTACGGTCTAGCTGCAGACCAATCAAAGCGCTTAGTGTAACATGACGTAAATTTTTTGTTGAAAAGTAGATCTTTGCCAGGTTTTACACAGTGACGGTTAGCAGTATTGTATGTGTGTCAAAGAATGCAGGCAGGTAATCAGTGAGATACAACTTTCATGTGTATAGTTATTTCCTGTGAGGTATTTTCTTAGGATATTACTGATTATCTGACACCAGTAACTTGAAAATTGCGCATTTAATTCAGTGCGTTTGTAGCTAAATTTCAAACTATGTTGAACCTGCAGTGGACCAATGAATCCGGATTGAAATATTACTGTAAACATCCGGACTGGACTGAAGTAGCAGTGGAGCGAGAAATCCAGTCCAATCGTCAAGGTGAACTGGAGTTTAGAGTCTGGTGGTGAGTGAAAGATTTTGGTCATTGCTTTGTTTCTATTGCTTTCGCGATAGTTATTTTATAACCTTAAACGAGAGCATATATCAAAAAATCTGTCTGGAAGGTTTGTTTAAAATGGTTTTATCCGTGATAGCAAATTTTTTTCAAAGGAAGGAATTGTTCAGTTTCGACTAAAAAGTCAATTAACAAATCTTTCGTCAGTTACATTATTAGCTAAAACTGTAATATTTACTGCCTGGAAAAAATTAGCCAACTTGAAGTAGACGATTTTAAACAGGACTTCTAAACAGATTTTTGCTATCTGCTCTCGTTTAGGCGTAAATATCGTTAAAAAGGTAGAAACTAGAAAGCGCAGGTGAGGGGTTACATGAGGTGAGAATCGAGCAGCGCCGGAATGAAGGGGAGGGGTAAACGGAAGATTCCTGAGAAAATCCGCTGACCAACGGAATCGTCCGGCACGATTCCCGCATACGAAAATCCGAAGGACGGGAAGGGGGCTAGCTAAACAAAACTGTTTAATAGTATAACAATAATGAGAAGTGCGAAATAAATAAAAATAAATATTCTGACGGATAAATTGAAACAAAATATGTAGGAAATGTTTGTCTCTTGGTTTCTCAACAGTCATTTGATTTGTAGTTCAATGTTTAGCGAAATAGGTACCGGTATGTCTACATAGCATTCAGCCCGGGTTCTCACCATGATTATATTTCCAATCTGAATCGAAAATTTTACTATAAACGCAATATCAGTCGTTCCGTGTTGAATCCAATCCATGTTTAGTCCGTAGTTTTACTATAAAAACGTTATATTATACACTGTAAAAATATTTAGATAGCTGAAAAAATAAAGTCGCATCGTCGGGAGGGTGCGGGAATGAAAATTGACAAGTACAAATCACTCCGCTTAAAACTTCAAAACTATTACTTTAAAAAATATATTCAAAGATATATGTGCATAACTGCTTTTTTGTGTATTTGTAGACTTTTGTGTTTCATAAAGAATTATAACTGATACACTTAAAAACAAATTATTTTTTGTTAGTTAATGTGTGTCACCCTTTTCCTTATAACTACTCCCATTAAATATTGTTTCACGCTACATGCCTATGCATGTCTTCAGTTGGAATATGTTTAGACATCTTAATACTCGTCAAGGCAGTTTTTTTTTTTTTTTTTTTTCGTGCCTAGATCGAACTAAATTTTGCCAGTAAGTAGCAACAGTTACGACTTTATTATTTGCAGCCAGAAGATCTTCTTTTGAACACATGTCTTCCATGAAAGGACAGATCAGCAGTTGTTCTGGCCATTGCAATATGCCACAGCCACAGATGAAGTGAAGATAAACTTTAACAAATCACGAAATGTCTTTAGTATTAAATCATCGGTTTTTAATAGCGTCTAAGCATGACACATACTATTAGGCTCGAGTCCGGAATTTGTATATATTCGCTAATATTCCAATGGTTTCCACAGATTCTGGCTGGAATTGTTTTTAAACTATTTGAATTAGTAAAAAACCATTGGAAAGTCAATGACTATTTACTGATTCACTTTTGGAATGATGCCACCATAAAACAAAATGAGTGAATATTCACTGATTTGCCAGTAGAATTTCATTTATTTAATTGGTTTTCAGGTGATAGAGCGCCGAAGCATTGAAATTTAACAACTTTAGTAAAAAATTTTTTTTCTCTTACTAATGAAAATCAAGGCTCAACAATCAGTAGATGATACATTAGTTCATCTTCTAACGTTATTACATAGTCACAGAATTTCTTATTTTTGCAGCACTGTCTGTCATACCTGCTGTCAGTACTCCAGAAATAAGAAAGTCCGTGCCTATGTATTAATTTAAGAAGGCGAACCAAAGTATCTACGCATTGTCGAGCCTTGATTTGTGATGAGTGAGAAAAACATTTTTAACGAAAATTGTGAGAATTCGATGTCTTAGCGCTTCATCCCACTTAAACTACTCTATCAGGAATCTGTGAAAACCACTAACAGTGAATATTCACGAAACTTCAAGCTATTTTCTACCAACCCACTTACCCACGTGACAGAGTCATAGCAGTGTTGGCGTACACTAGAAACTTGGTGAGATACGGCTTAGAAGAAACAAGTAATCCTGCACCTACCTGAGGTAGCATACACGGCATACGCATCCAGAACAATATTACAACTCTGTTCCTTTTTACATACGTTGGACTATGAGGTGGGCGGTTGCTTAGTCGGCTGCTGGGCGTGCATAACTTCGGCCAATACACGTTTATTCGTAACCTTACACTGTAAAATAACTTCGTAAAATGTTTAGGAAGTAATTAACCTAAACGCAGTATGGGACAGTTACCAAACTTTCACTTTGCAAATATGCAAACATTTACAGATTGTACAATACAAGTCTGGTAACTTCGGTATATATTTGACTGTTTTATAAAAAAAGTTTAGGAATGCTATTATGGATGTCTGGGAAACAACTGTACCATACCTATTTCTTAGCGCTCCTATACACACGTGTGGCAAATTTACTAACTATTTTTTTTACTGTGTATGTAAATGAGTGAACATAATTAAAAACGAACTTTGCACGCGTGTCTACCCGTTTCATGCCTTCCACTTATCTTTGAAGCGTATTTTCTCGCTGGAGAGAATTGGTGTTTATAAGCCTCGATATGCATGAAAATATTGGTACAGAATATTTTAGAAGTATTTGAGTTTAAAATGCACTATTATGTTTATTATTTTTTCAACTAAGCGTTACCTTTAAAACTTCCACAGAAATAATAATTAGGGTCACCACTGAATGTCTCATAGAAGTGATGGATTGCCTAGAAAACTCCGCTCCAGACTAGCAACTTGCCTCTAAACGTTATAGAGTGAGGCGTGATGCAAGCGCTATGTCACCTTTAGCACTCCGCTCTTATTGGTCTGAAACGCGCAAACTGCGTCTACATTGGCTGCCATCTTAAGGGTGTTCACGCGGCAAATAGTCATAATTTTATATTTACACGGCAAAGGGTTCGCTTTATAGACATTACTCGTGACTACACTGTATACTTGCAAAAGTGTTTTACCACTCATAGTTTTCTCATAGTGACAAGACAAAGTCAAAATTTGCATGTTTCGGGTACATGGTAGTAACAAAAACCAAGTGTCTTACTTGAATTAATTAATTCACACTGAAATGAGATATTATGGGCAATGTGCAAAAATATTTAAAGACAGACAATGAGGTTCCTTTGAATTTTTTAAATAATCTGAAAATGATGACAATTTTCTGCGTTCATGGCAGTTATTGAAAAAATTCGAAACGTATGTTGGGTGTTTTTAAATATTTTAGCATTTTTAGCATATTTTTAGCACAAAATGTACTGAAGAAAGTGGCGCAGAATTCTTTTCACCAAAAATCACTGGCTCTAATTACAAATTATCATTAACTTAAAAGGCCAATCGGAACATGTTATTATTTATTTTTTAAAGGTTCCTTTTAAGAATGAGGGTTTGAAAAATTTTTGTTTCAGTTTTATTCAATAGGACGTAAAGCGATGACAATGTTGTTTTATTTGGGAGTTGCAGTGATTCGAAACTAAACAAAGTATTTTCTTCGTAGCGGCAAACATTGTGTTGTGGCAAAGAAAGTGTTGTTGCGAGTGTAGTGTACCTTGGACTGCGATGTACTCGGCAGCAAGGAGACGACTAAGCTTATAGGGGACGAAATTGTCGTGGCGGTTAATTGCGAGGGACGGAGAAAGCTGAATGGCCCGGGACTGTAGGATGGGAGGTCGTGATAAGGCGTGTAAGGTACACGAGCGTCGCCAGTGAAAGCTGTGTGCGCTGCGCAGCCAGGGCAGACACACAGACGATGTGCGTGTCCCACACCCGGCGACGACGATGCTGGCACGACAAGAGCGCACCGCCGTTATTGCCGTGGGAACCGTGGTGGGAGCGTTCTTCCTAGCCGCGAAGTGCGTGGCTCAAGAAAGGCCGTTGCCCGAGCTTTGTGATTCTTACTCGTCCTTGCCGTCGATGGCAGGGGGGATGCATACGGGAAAGGCGCTGGTCGAATAATCTATTATTAGGGCCATGAACTTTTGCACCAGTTTGTTTCAATGCCGTAAGAGGAGTCCTCGCCGGTATCAAATTTACACCTTTGGCGCATGGGAATAGCGTAACGATAAGAGCCAGTGTCCCACGCTTGACGAGAAATACATCGCTTCTATTCGCAGCGCCCCAAACTAAGGTACTTTAAGGTTGTTCAAGTGGGAAAAAAACATAATTTTATATTTGTATGAAATAGTGTTAGTTTTGTACACATTACTTGAGAGTACATATACCTCTAACGGAAAAAAATTAGCTCACCTAGTTTTCCCGTAATGGCACTTCAAAGTCAAAATTTGCGTATTTTTACTTCATACAAAACATGGAAACCAGTTAACATAAAGAAATGAAAAAAATCATATCAAA
>PNEQ01130344.1:0-13438 GCA_003012365.1 Medauroidea extradentata | reverse complement strand
CAATTTCTTATTTTTAACATAAAACTTGGTGTAGTAATGGTATTTCGATGAGAACTATTGCAATGTGATCGTGATACAATGACGAGGAGAATGAATGGTCGCAAGACATAGTTATTATTGCACATTAATTTATGATGGTTGACACTAATGACTATTGAATATACTAAATCGGGGTGGCGACCATATGGGCCTGTCACAAATGTCTTACTTGTGTAAAACAATTCTGAGAATAAATAAAGCCTACTTAGAAAGAGTTAATTTTCAATTGATTAAAAATTATTTTAGGCGTAAACCTCGCAATTTTAGTGCCGAAACTCTGAAGACTTTCTACTCGTATGTGAAACTTAAGACATTGTTAAGCCCAGATTATAGAAGAATACGTACAGAGACGAGAATGATAATACTTCATAGCAATTGAATGCATGCATACTCCAGGTATATGAGTGGATTGGGGACCTATTAGACTTGTACATAACAGCGAACTAAATACATATAATAATAAACTGCATAGTTTAAACATAAATCAAACTAGACAAAAGTATAAAAATACTTGTTTTGTGACTATAGTATAACAAAAGTCCAAATACAACACGAGTTGCATTATTGTGACTCTCACATGCTGCTTGCTCGACACCCGAGTATATTCTACACTTCATCATATGTAATACCAACATAATACTATTGTGGTCATAGAACGTACTACATATTTCCCTTTAAAATAAAATATAATTTAAAATTATGCACGAGTATTATTGTACATATTTGGGTTTGAGTCTGACTCTCTGACAAACTCTTTGCTTTAAATTATTTTCACAGTAAGCTTCTAAGTTTACCAATTGTTCATTACAGTGGGCCACTTTTCCAGACCAATAATTTTGAGGAGCATTGACATCCTCTATTACCTTGCTCCTGTCCCATCTCCTAGTATGTGAGCTTACCAGTGGCGTGGCGTGAGTCTTAGGGGGGGGGGGAAGCAACTGGTGTAGGAACACCGGTACCCCTTAACATAGCGGGGGGTCCGGGGATCCTCCCATGAGAAAAATTTTTATTTCTAGGTGTAAAATAGTGTTATTTAAACAGTTTTTTGTATCTTAAAATTAAATATATCTCTGACATATAAAATCATTTCTGCCAAGAAAAAAAAAGGAAGTTAACTTCCTCACAGCTGATCGGAACACCAAGATGCGAATGAAGTGTCATTCTCTCAGCCTGAAGACGGGGATAGATCGCAATTCCCGAAACCTCGAATTTTTACTTGTATTTAACTTGTGTGTGTTGTCTCTTGTCTTTTGTTTATTGTCCACTGTCCACAGTTTTTTGTCTACTTCCATCTTTTTCCTTTTGGAAATCTGGTTCTATTTGTGTCTGTATTTTGTGTTCGAGTGTTGTGTCGATATTCGACAGAATTCTACCTTTAGAATTCTTTTTGTCAAGTTAAACAAAACTGACAGAATTCCTTTGGGATTGCTTTTCTATCAGTTCTTTTGTATGCATTTTATGTTGGTTTTATTTGTTGTTTTTTTTTTTGTACGTTGCATTCAACACAAGTCTGAACAGTAAAACATGAGCAATGGTGTATGTCAAGAAACAAATAAATTCTAATTGTAAACTCCCATTGCAACAAACATTTAAATATCTGAAGTAATGAAAAGTTGTGCTCCTGGAAAGCAACTTCATTAAATTGGATTCGAAAAAATATTATTTATTTACTAATACTTCGAATACGCTGAGTAAATTTGTAGTAATTATTTAATCACAATAAAATTTTAAAATTAAAAAAAATATATATTACAAACAATAATTTTTTAAAATAAATTATTTGTTCTATAAATAGAACCTAATAAGTACTGCAGACGATTCTAGAAATACTTTTATAAACTGAACACCTACCTTAGCAATAGCTTTGAGAACTTTAATACAATATTTAATTTTTATTTAGATAAAAAATATCTTAAATAATGGCTAAATTGTGAACATCACAGGTATCTAAAAAAACTAATTATTTTTCAATAAATTTGAATGTCCATTGACTACTACTATTGTGAAATTATATTTCTAATTCGTGAGAATTTTCGTATGGGGTAGAAAAAAAAATTAAGTTGGTCGAAATTTAAACGACAGCTAAAGCAACAGTCTTTAGATTGTAGTATGTCAAATAACTCAAATTTAACATATTCCCAAATGTTTAATATCATGTCTTCTTTATTGACAGCTACTGTGATGTTGAAATAAACTTTTTCTTCTCGAACGAAACAACTAGCAAACGAAAATTATAATTAATGTAATGACTACCCAAGATTTTTATCATTTGTTCCATTTATAAATACAAAATATTATAAAAAATTTAGTATTATATAATTGAGGAGCAAACTTTCAAAACCAGACATGTCCGCCTTATCTAGCTGTAGAGAAAAGTGAATAAACATAATATTTTATAGCACTAACTGAAAATAAACATACCCATGTCAACAAGACATGTGTATTGTTTATGTAGTCTGAGTTCATACTCGTGTGTTATACATCTTGTTTATTTAGAAAGAGCATTTAACTCTTTTTCGGGATTTTGGACATGTCTGGTTTTGAATGTTTGCTCCTCAATTATAGTTTCATTTCTAATATTGCAGTTATTTCAGCCGAATCATCAAAGTCAATTAATTTTTCCTTCTCACCTTAAATTTATAACACAACATTAATCACCTTATCTGTTTGTACAGGAAAAATTAAGACATAATGTGGTTTTTAATAAATCGTGTCACCAAAATATGCTTTCGATTTAAATGATGCAATAATACTAAATTTTCTATGGTTACATCAATCATGTTTTAGAATCATGTAATTTGCTAAATTACAATGCACACTCGTTTCGATTGGAGTAAATTTTGGTATAACATCAGCAAAATGCCATTGATTATTTATATTACTTTTTTTCTGTTAACCCTAAAATTTCGCCAATTGAATCCGATTTATCGGACAGCTGATTGGCAACGCATTTAATTTTTACAGTGTTCTCAAATTTATCTTCTTGTAAAAATATTTTATCATTTTCAAATGACGGTATTGCTCATATAATTTTAAACGCACTTATCAAATCATATTGACCAGTTGGTATTTCTATTCTGCGCCATTTTGATCTATTAAATAGAACTTATTTTCACTTGTGGGTTCAAGTTATTGCGTCAAAACAACACTTACGACTGATAATGTTATATCTGTCCATGGATGGATAAATTTCGGCGATCTATATGTTTATTACAGAAGTTTTCATCAACAAAAATGTGTTCCTTTCAGAGAAGATACTAACGCAGCTATTAAATTAATTAATGAACCAGCAGCAAACTTGTTCACTTCAAACGAAGAACTGGTTGATGATGGATGTCGTAACGATATTGTTGTTTTTGATGATGTTATACTATGTACGTTGAGAGACTATTTTACACTTGGCAAACATGTTTTATTTAGCTACAACTTACTCAAAAGTACCGAAACCACTAACAAGATATAACGCTAACTTGCTTTGTATATTTCGACAAGATGATACAAACCTTAAATATATTCATAGTGATTTTGTTGACAGTGATATGCCAATTGAAAATTTATAGAAGTGTGTTCAAAATATTAGGATAAAGACTATGGTTTTATTGCTATAGATATGACACATAAGTTAAAGGATGGAAAATATCGTACTAAAATTAAAGAAAGGTTTAATGGTGATTATAAAACACCACCATTTCAACAATAACAGTAGTATTACACAGTACAATAAAACTTAAATATTTTTATGTGTAGCTATACGTTAAATGACTCAATCAAATCCATTTTTGTTAAGTTACGGAATAATTGTGTAATTTGCATACAATCTCCGGAATACATATTTATTCTATTTATTGTTCCAGCAATCATCAAATACAATTACCAAGAAAAAATTTTTTTGCACTGTATTTTCCAACTAAATTAATAATATGTATTCTGATAGATTAATGATAGTCTAAATTAACAGCATCGTTAGGTACAATTGTGTTAGCCACATATCTTAACATTATATCTTCAAAATCTACATTGTTGTCTACTTCTATGTATGGAAGGAAAAGGTCACGCAAGGAACTCTTATTTCTAGATAATATTTTATTAAAATCATTGAACTGTGAACTTTTAACAAAATCATAAGTTTCATCGGCATCATCGCTCTGATGTTTTGATTCTAATTGTATCACTTGTTCTTCAATCCAAGATTTCGTTAAAGCAATTCCAAATACATTCATTAAATACTTTATATATGTATGTTATTATATTTAAGTATACATACTTTTGAGAATACGTCAGTAAACACAATTGTACCGTATATTATATTATTTCATATTCAAAATTATATTTGTTCACCACTAAAAGGTTTATCAATTTCAATTGTTTTCGAATTTTCGTATAGTTCGGTAATGTTTATAAAACTTCCCTACCTTTGAATTTCAGCTACTTGTCCAGCTATCATACAAATTTATTCAGTTGGTTATTATCTAAATACATAACTCCGTTTGTTGCTTTGTATTTTCCTATCAAATGTATGTCAATTCTATTCCTTTGAAAATAATCGTTATTAACAAGTGTATCATATAATTTTGTAATTTAGTGTACATTTATTCTATATTTGAGTACACGATTTGCTCAAATTTTGTAATTTATCATCAATTTTTTCTGAAAATAATTTGTAGTGTTTGTAATTTTCGTATATATTAGTGAATCAAGATCATTTAAAAGCGGCTGATTCAAATGTTGTCAATTACCACTTATTTCTCTATCAATTGTTAATTTACTTTCGTGAAAATTATCAATTAATTCACTACCTAAAAATTGTTTATTAACAACATACTTTTCATCAATTGAATCATTAACTGACACAATTCTATGGTCTTTAATCAAAATATAACTTTCAGCTGAACCGAAGCATTTTTTTGAATTTAATAGTCAAATCTGATATTATTTTATTAATCATTGAAATGTTTCCTTCAACATTAGTTATAAAATGAAAATTATCGTATTTTTTACTTTATATCTGAAATACTAGAATTAAACTTTTTATTTTTGAGTTTTAATATTTTATAAATAATTTATTTTCATATTCACATTTTTTAAACTTTTGAATTAAATAATTGGTTTGAATTATTTAAATAGTTTTTAAAATTTTTTACTGATTGTCTCAAATCAATTATTTTATTTTTAGAATTTTTAACTGATTGGACTAACTTTTGCAATTTATCACTTATTTCCGCATCAAATTCTATGTTTGCTTCATTTAATTAATCAGTTAATTCCTCACTAATACTACTCATATAGTCAGTTAATCTATGGTCTTACTAATTCATAGAAGTTATTTTTAAAAATTTTAAACTACGATATAGTTGGTCTAGCACAATCACACATAAAAAAAATCATCATTTAAATTGTGTGTTCTATCATCATTGTAAATTATACTGTCTTTAAGGTATTCAACTAATTTACACAGAGGATCGCCACCAAAGGAATAAAAACATACTATTTTCTTTCCAATAACAAACCCAGTGTGGTCTTTTTTAAGTGGTGATTTAGGTAATTCATCAGTCATAAATACCCCGCGAAAGTGTTTAATATACAATGTTATAACTAATTTTTCAATATCATAATTAGTAAGTGGAGTTATTTTCTTTCTTTCTTTTTTTCGAAAATGTTTACACCTTTTCCTAGTTTTTCCATTTCCAAATTATGTTTACGCTGTGCTGTTAGTTCTTTATCCTTCTTTTTGTCATTAATTTCAGTGTTAGCAACATATGATGCGCCACTAGCTAATACCCTGAGAGCGTTTAATGCAGCAAAATATATTGGTAAAAATCCTCCTTTATGAACAGTCAAACCATATTTTTCATTTCTTTCGATAATTTCTTAAGCTTTTCTACATTTAAGTTTCTAATTTTTACGATCAAGTTGTTCTTTTGTTTAAAAAGAATCTTTATTTAAACTTCTAATTTCATCATTAGAAAGTTAAAAAACAATATTTTTAACCGTCATTTGTACATAATATGTTATTAGTATTAGATTTAAAAAATTTAATATTTTATTTTTATTCCCCAACAAAACTTATGTTTTATGTGCACAGCAAATTCTGTCACGCCAATCAATATTCATCCATTTTAATATGCGTCTGGAGCAAAAACCCTTTTAAAAACTGTATTTTCTAAATCTCTTTCAGCAACACGTCTTTAAGATGAATGATTATGCTGATGATAAGCTATTTCATGTTCCATTACAGCTGCTTCTAACAGATTTATTGGTTTATCATTCCTTTCTACTCTTTCTTTCTATCTGGTTCCGGATTCATAAATTCATTTAACTGTATTTCTGAATTTGTCACTTCTACTTGATTTTGGTGTTCCCGAAATCGGATAGTTTCTTGAAAAAATTACATTAGTATCAGTAATAACTTGACTGGAGCTTTTAAAGTCATCGTCTGTGTAGACGCTCTCTGGAACATTTTTACGAGTTGGCAGTTTTAGCAAGCAATTAGTTCCGATATATTGCCTGTCTTTAATTATGAACTTATTATCGTTAAAAGTTACTTCACTATCACCAATATATTTTTAACTTCCTTCAGGTCTTTATCCAAAAATTTAGTCATTACAATTGTTTAAACATTCTGTTACTTTCTCGCCAGTAAATGCTGTCCTATAGTAGTAATGGTAATATACATGTTTCTGATTGCTTAAATGCTACATCAGAGTGTTCATTTGTAAACAGTTCACCATTTAGGAGATGTTTCGGAAGGTGTTGTTGGATAATCTAAATTCTTTACAGCAACTGGAACATGTTATTTGATGGAATATTTATTTTCACTTGTAGCATTTTCTATTTTCTTTCCCGCATTATCAATCGCATCTTTCATAAGTAGCTCTTGTTTTTATTTTATTTTTTTCATATTCACCTCTTCGAAATTTTTGTAAGATTTAAACTTTTCAGTTAGCTGTCGCCTTCTTAATATACACTTTTCAGCTTATTTCTCAATCATTACTTATTAGATAAAAATTTTACTTACATTAACGAAAACACCAAAATACCTTACACCTAAAACATCTCAATTTAATGTAATGCAGTAGTAAACTACTCATAATAAATTAATGTTGATAATTTGACTTCATCAAAGAATCGTCAGTAAGATGTGATAATTTAAATGTGTACGGTCTAATGTAAAAAACACATAAGTGATAATATTACCTATGAAAAAACAAAAAATGGAACAAATTTATTAAAATGTATTTGTATATGTTGTGGTACTAAAAAATCAGTGTTCATTGGTTGGAATATTAAACATCAATTTTCAAATTAAATTCATAAAATAGCTCGAAAAAAAATATCCTAGAAGAGAAGTTTTATTTTTTGGTATTTATGACCTCTGACAACCAGATTTTTTCGAAATGGATTCAGGTTCGCTGAAAGGTATTTAAAAAAAAAAAACAAAGTATTTAAGTATATGTTAACTGTGATTGATTATTTTTTTCCAAATTTGCATGGGCAATATCAGTTAAGGATAAATCTGGTGAAAATGTTACTTTAGCATTTAAAGGTAAATTAAATTGTCGACAAGTTAAGCATCTTCAAACGGATAATGTAAAAAAATTTTACGACAAAATATTTAAAAAAATAATGAGTGATTACAGTACAATACACTATTCAACATTTAGTGATAAGAAAGCTAGTGTTATTGAGAGATTTAATTGAACTTTGAAGGATAAAATGTAAAAAATGTTCACTATGCAAATAACCTATAAATGGATAGATATTTTACCAAAATTAATAAGTGATTACAATAGTACTGTTTACACAACAATCAAAATGAAGCCTGTTGATGTAAATAAAAAGAATGAAGCCTCCATTGTGGCTAATATGTTGAGTAATAAAAAATTATTTATAAACCGAAATTTGCTATTGGAAATTAAGTTTGTATGAGTAAAGTTAAGAAACTATTTGAAAAAGGATATACATCAAATTGGTCTACAGAAGTATTTACTTATCTCAAGTATTGTTCACAAATTCCATAAGTAGTATAGTTAAACCGCTTCTGGCACAGGAGTCGGAGTGAGGCGCCCCCGCCATGTTGTGATGTCACGCCCCCGGCCGGCATGTTGGCTGCCCTTGACCTTGAAAACATGACCTTGATCTTGGTGTCAAGGTCGTAAAGTGTAAAATTACCAAAATTTTCCAAAGTTTCGGAAATATCAAAACAAATTAAAAAATTGTAAAATTTAAAAAATACGAAAAATAACGAAAAATTTTTGAAATAAAAAATATTACCTACATTACGTTTATGGGCGCCATCTTGTTTCCAGCCACCATCTTGGTGTTTCTTCCGAGTTCTCCAAATCTATTTTTATTTCATGTTCTATCCAAACCCCAGACGTAATTAATAAATAAAATTTAGTAATATTCTAATTATATTAAAACTTTTTAATACAATACTATTTAATAAACTAAATTTTTATAGAATATTATTTAAATAATCACCGACATGTCTTAACCGGACGAACTCCATCGACACACCGACTTCCCTCACCAATTTTTACATGTACATATTAATTTATCCCCCCTTAACCTGTCCTACATTGATTTCAATTGGTTATTAGTCACATTATCAATTTACCCCCTTCTCCTACTTATCCCTCTCACAGACACTCTTGTTATAATGTGCTCAAACTAACTTACCCCCTTGCTCCTTTCCTAGACATTATAAAATTATTTTTTACCCTTCTACTTGATGTGCGATTTCCCCCACCACCATTTCCACTAGCCAATTGGAAGATGCCTATACTTCCCCGTTATTAACCCATGAATTACGACTTTCGCTAGATCCATGTTCGATTCCCAGGAGGTTCGTAACTATACCAGTTTCTTCAGCAGGTTTTCTCAGGTTTCTCCCATTTATTCCACTCTACTTGAGAAAGTAGTGCCCTCCCCCTTATGGGCTCGGGACCATCATAACCCTGTGTTCATACCTTTTACAGAGCTCTGGCGGGGTTACGCTGCAATCTCTGTATCATTTTAGTTAATCATCGCGGTGTATGCATCGTACTTCTCTTTGCTTGTCTCCCCTCTTCAAGGCAATAAGTGTTACTGTAATTTGTACATGTTATGACCATGCCAACACACATTCTCTAGTGTTCAGGGGAAAGAAAAGTGATAACAACGCCAAAAGAAATAGTTGGAACACAACGGCTGTTAGTGATAATACTTACATAAAGATTAAAGTACAACCTGACATGAAAACAACGCCTCTTGCATTTACTTCGGCATGCTGCCAGTGTAAAACTGTTGTGGAGAATAAATTATTATATTTAGACATATCCATGTGGTACCGTGTGTACCGCATCTTCCAGTATGTGGCGCTTGCCGTCCGATGATGTAAATACCAATTTGTTCATACATTCTGAAAAAAGTGTATGCTAGTGGGACCGAGTGCTGTGCAGGGTTATAGTTGCACATTTATAAAATCTTCAAGTTTTATTTTATTTTTCACAACACTCTTGTGTATGCCTTTTGTTTTCTTTTGTTAAATTACCACTGCACTTGCAGGCATACAGTTTCGCACGGAGCCCCACGAAGTCGGTCATAATGTCTGCACCTGCCTCGTCCTTGAATTTTCCTACAACTTTCTAATTCGTTGTCGAGTAGCAAGGATAGTCGACGGGGTAGCCACTGGTGTCGAACTCTCCTAAAAATTTAGCCTCTGTGTACAAGTCCTGGTAGAAATCATCTGTTCGCACTTCATACACGAAGCTGTCCGTGTCCGTGTACAAGAGTTCAAGGTCGTCACCGTACCGTGTCTTCATTATATTGTAGTGGAACCTGTACATCAAAGACTTGGACAAGTCTAGTACTGCGAACCTAGGTATATAGGCTTATCCAAGAGAAGTGTGTCGTGCCACAGGTGTACTAGTAACAAATTTTCAGTGTATATTGTTCTCTCAAGGAATGTTTGTTTTGCCACGAGTTTTTTTATTCTCTTCTCGCTGCACACCAGATCCATTTTTGTCGTTTTCTCTTATTCTCGGGAAATTTTCCGAAACTTGCATTGTTTGTCAATACATTATTTTTTAAATGCATTGTTTGCTGCCTGTCTTTTTGCAGTGTTGACGTCGATGAAGGGCTGTATCCATGCGGACTGGTCAAACTGGAGCACCCAGTATATTTTCTTGAGCTTCAGCCCATGTTCCGGCACCTGCTTCAGGTTCCTGTAGTGAACGACATAGTTTGTTTTGTCGTACAGGATGGTCATTAGTTTCACTTGTTGCGAGCCTGGCGGAAGCAGGTTCACGGGCATAAACGGCAGGTCTTCATGTTCCTCATGCAGGGTCGTGGGGTACTCAACATCCACCTACAAAATGTAACTTCTCGAAGCATCGTCTGGGATGGACAAGACGTCGATGTTGGTGTCTACCCACTTGAAGTTACATTTTGGTAGGAGCAGAAACATGGCCCAACCATACAAGTTGTAGGCATCCAAGTATTGTGAGAATGTGGAAGACTTTCCTAGGGCCATACGTGCTGGGATCGTACAAGTTGTTGGCATCCAAGTATTTTGAGAATGTGGAAGACTTTCCTAGATACATACGTGCTGGGATCGTACAAGTTGTTGGCATCCAAGTATTGTAAGAATGTGGAAGACTTTCCTAGATACATACGTGCTGGGATCGTACAAGTTGTAGGCATCCAAGTATTGTGAGAATGTGGAAGACTTTCCTAGATACATACGTGCTGGGATCGTACAAGTTGTTGGCATCCAAGTATTGTGAGAATGTGGAAGACTTTCCTAGATACATACGTGCTGGGATCGTACAAGTTGTTGGCATCCAAGTATTGTAAGAATGTGGAAGACTTTCCTAGATACATACGTGCTGGGATCGTACAAGTTGTTGGCATCCAAGTATTGTAAGAATGTGGAAGACTTTCCTAGATACATATGTGCTGGGATCGTACAAGTTGTTGGCAATCGCATGACGCTTGACGCACTGTGCCATGCCACCCCGCAGGTGGATTATGGATCTTTTAGTAAAAGACGTGTCAACTATAAGGCGTCAGAAGCAAGACTTGCACCGTATGACGCGGAACGAAAAAATCTACTACGTTTCTCCTCGTCATAAGCTCCTCGCCGCACGTGAAGCGTCTTAACTCTTATGCGAAATAACATGAAGTTGGTACACCTGACGCTTAGAAACTCGTGTCGTGTACAAGAGTTTAAGAGTATTATGACCTTTTCTTTTTGCCAATGAATTAATTACAAGGCTTCAGGTCGTTAAATTTATTTATTAATAGTAACGTTTGCTCGAGTTGCAATGGAAACTAAAAACTACACTCTTAAAAAGAAAGTTAACTTAACATGATAAGTAAATAGGAATATTCTCTTACTTGTATGGATAATTGATGTATCTTTATATCAAATAAAAAACCTCAATTTACTATCAAATTGCACAAATATGTTGACAAAAATATCGTAACCTGTACACAGATTTATTTTTACCTTATCGACAATGGTTTAACATGATTGAAAGCGCTTTAGCTATAAAGTGTCCACAGCCGTGTGGTTAACATTTTGGACTTCTAGTCTGAAATGTTGTAGTTAAAGTTCTACTGCAGCCGAAAATGTAAACATTACTATTCATATTTCGTGTTCTATGTACAATAACAATAAAAAAAATATTTCTAAAATGCGAGTAAAATAGCTTTTAAAAAAGGAATGTTTCCTTCTATGAGAATGTAATTTGCTTCCCTTACATGTAAGTCGATTTAACGAAAAATTTGTGAGTCTGGATTCAAAAATAATAAGAAATGTTGTTAATCGTGCAGTGTACCGTTACTCAGCCAGGCAATTCACTGGTCCATTTGTGATGGGTGTCATAAAATACATTTCGAGCGAAATTCCTGAATCTCCAGCATATTTTGTGCGTTTACATTTTAATCTAAGAAATTAGTGTAATAATATGCTGAGGCTTTTAAAATTATACTTTACATACTGTTTTCTATCTAATGTGAACAGCATTATGATACTGTTTTGATGCTATTAAAAGTGATTACATTTTCTCATTGTTGGCACAGTAATACTTACTAATTTGTTTGTATGTATTGCACTGGTATTCAAATGAGTAACTATACTGTTTAAAAATCCCAAGGAATTCTGGAGAGTATATATACTGTACACAACACTGCCGCCTTCTGACCACACGCTTGAGTGGACAGTAAATGTATGTGACAAATGTGTTCAAAAAAGAAGTTAATATGAATGTTTTTGGGATAAAAAAATGTTATCGTATTAAATATTACACAGATCCTTATTAATAATGATGATAAAAGTTTTGCTAGATCTCTGAAGACAGATTCGATCCGGTAATTCTTGCTTAACCGTTCTGCACGTTAACCGTTCTAATATGGCGAACTGACAGTAGTGCAATAATTTTTAAAGTATTTAAAAATTTGCTACAGTTTCTATATTTTACGTTAAGAAAATAAATATTTCCCACTCAACTTAGGAAATAAAACAATTATACTTTGAAGTAAATTTGCAATTTACACTGAGAAAAAAATTTTGTTGGTGCAAACAAAATTTTTTTGAACCAACCAAATCATTTGTTTACAGAGGGGCAACGAAATATTTGTTTGCTTGTGCCAAATTATTTTGTCCCCTCGATTTGTTTGAGGCAAATAGCTGAATTTTGTTAGCAGTACCAAATATTTAGTTGGTCATAAAAATATTTCGTTGGAGATATTAAATGCGCATACAATATTTTAAGATCTAAAAAGATTATATTTTATAAACTTGGAAAATTTCTAAAATTTTAAAAGCTAAAAAAAAAAAAAAAAAAAAGTGTGCCCGCACCGGGATTTGTTCCATTATCCCTTCACTTATTACCTGCAATGCACGACCTAACCAACTTTTTTTTTAACGTCTTGTTTTTTTTTTACACCTTAGCGTCTTTTTTTTTATTGTTTTAGTAATTTATTGCATACAGTACATATGATACAAAGGGAAATGCGTTAGGTAAGGTTGCTACGTGTCCTCTTTTTTACATTGAAGCAATAATCCTAAAACCATACTGTGTATTGCTTCTTTAAAAGAAAAACAAGTAGTGTCCAAAGTTCCGAGTCAAAGAGTCTTCTGTTATCAATTTCCATCTGGCACCATGAAGCCTGTCGATAAAATCACGTAAGAAGAAAGGCGAAGGTGTGTGTAATGTAAAGTCAAGTAAGTTTGCGATCAACCAAATGATGGCTCTTT
Organism: Medauroidea extradentata; assembly: GCA_003012365.1. Classification (NCBI taxonomy): domain Eukaryota; kingdom Metazoa; phylum Arthropoda; class Insecta; order Phasmatodea; family Phasmatidae; genus Medauroidea; species Medauroidea extradentata. Next base: position 156 of record PNEQ01130344.1, on the reverse strand, counting down.
TTTTAACACTTGGAAACACCTGAATATCAAGGAAACACAATTTTTCCGCACACAGCTCGCGCACTTGTACACCAAGTCTCCTGGCAATGGGGCGTTGACACCACATCCAAATAGGGCTGGAATACGTGCAGCTTGTCACACGGTGAAGCGCCGTAT
>PNEQ01130343.1:0-13368 GCA_003012365.1 Medauroidea extradentata | reverse complement strand
GCATTTCTCGCAGCACTAAAACGATTTACATCACTGAGAGGAATCCCAACCACTGTGTTCTCAGACAATGGTACAAACCTGGTAGGGACACGTAACTACTTGAAAGAAGTTTATTGTTCTTTGTTTCAAGGTGACAATCAGAAAGAGATTATGACAAATTCAGCACAACAAGGTATCACGTGGAAGTTCAGTCCCCCTGAAAGCCCTCACTTTGGTGGCCTCTGGGAGGCAGCTATCAAGAGTACAAAGCAGCACCTAAAGCGAGTTGTGGGTGATCATGTGCTCACGTTTGAGGAACTTGCCACTCTACTGGTACAAGTATCAGCTGTGCTGAACTCGCGACCATTATGTGCACTCTCTACCGATCCTCACGAGTACGACGTGCTGACACCTGCACATTTTCTCGTTGGTGAACCTCTTGTGGCAATACCTGATCATGACCTCATCCAAGTGCCCATGAATAGGCTGGATAGATGGCAATTAGTCACCCAGTTCCAGCAGCAGATTTGGAGAAGATGGAGCCTGGAATACTTGCACACTCTCCAGCAAAGGACAAAGTGGACCAAGCCTGCTCCCAATACCCAAGTTGGACAGTTGGTGCTCCTCAAAGACTCACATTTGCCACCCTTGAAGTGGAAAACAGCTCGTATAACTGCTGTCCACCCAGGTCAAGATGGCGTAGTGAGAGTTGTGTCTCTTAGCACCCCTTCTGGGAATTTCACCCGATCTGTGAAGATGATTTGTCCCCTCCCTTTGGATTAGTGTTTTTTTTTCCATTGTGACTGTGATTTATATTTATTGTTGGTGATTTTGTGAAAATGTGCTATTTTCGGTGGGCGGATTGTTTCAACTTCCTGTGTACATGTGACGTTTTTGTATTGAGCTGATGGGTGCATTCCTGGAAGTCTGCCATCATAAAAATAATGGGCAGTGGCATCAACATGGCGTCGGGAGTAAGATGTATTTACTAAACCAGCAACACCTTTTTATGTTTATTTTTCCACAAAATGCTACGAACTTAAGACTACATGATCGCGAAAAGGCAATGTGTGCTTGATGTTCAATACAGAGAGGAGAGAGCATGGAGAAGTGGGGGGAGTAGAAGACAAGGCAGCCCTAGTCGTCACGTTTCACACACTGTATGTTGGTGTTATGCGGGTGGCCTAACTCACCCGGCGCATGTTTCCACTATATTCCAGCCAAAGTTTCTAGCATTTTTAAACAGTTTTTTTTGTTTCACAGCTCCAAATCACTAATTTATGACAACTGCAGTATGTTATTGTTTAATGTACACAAAATAATTTTTAAATAATGTTTTACTGCGATCTATTGCACTTTGCTTATCTTCAACCAATTTTTTAAATATTTTTTTTATTTTTCTAGGGTTCCTGGAAGTTATGTCGTTAGATCGGGAGTTTACTGTATTTCTTTTCATTTTAGAAGCCAAAATGTTACACCGTAAACTCATGCAGTATTGTTGTGCTAGTGTTAACATACTATATATCCAGGTTGTGTTGTACTTTATTTATATTTAGCAATAAAACCAATTAAACTTAGACCATAGAGAGCCATCTACAGTACTTGCCAGTTTATTTATGTTCAAGTGTTTACATCGTGGCACCATAATTTAAACAGTAATTCTTGTTCAACGGAATTACATACTACATTTAGGTGGGTATTCCTAAAGGTTTTTATAAGGGTTTAGGTGAAGGTCATAGCTTATCTGTGACTTTTCCTTGATTTAAATTAATTTCGCATGCGCAGTACGCATAGCCCTACAGGCGGCTACACACGATATAGTAATGTATTTCACCACTTGCTGGCTAATTATAGTTTTTAATAAAACGGCAGAAAACAGTAAAAACAGTCAAACCATACAGAAACTAAAACTCTGTAATTAACTAGCATTTTTAAAACCTAAATTGGCCAAAATAAACAAATTTGTGATTTTCAATACATTACAGTATAAATAAATTTTTTCTGACACTATTATGTGACTTATTCGGTAGCTCAGATGCTAAAGTGTCGGACCACTAATTATTTTATTCTGGTTCAAATCCAAGTCACTCCAAATTTTTTTGTACTCTTTTTTTACATTATGTAACACACTAGCAGGGCTGCCACCAACAATTGTTACAAAATCCTTAAATTTGCTTGGAAAAATCCTTAGAAATCCTTAAATGGTGCAAAAAATCCTTTAAAAAATCCTTTATGGACTAAATATAGTTTCAAAATACAAGGAGACTTAAAATTGCTTGCAGTAATACATATTACTCCCACATTGCTACAAAAATCCTACAAATTACAAAGTTACATACATTTTTTAAGGAAATATGATTGAAGTTAAAAAAAAATATACAGTTTTGTGAATTGTTATATGTACACTTCAAACAATATACTACAACCCACCATAGTTTACAAAAACCGTGATGCAGTATTAACATTATTTGATCAAGTTCCGTGCTCTCTTCCTCATTTCATTGGTTGGTTGGAATTGATGTGTTTTTTTCCTGGCTGAAATGTGCATAAGTGCATTCAACATTGGAGATTCAAGTGATGACCTGTGTGCAGTTTTTATTAGCTTTAAGTTGCTAAATGCTCTTTCCACTGCAGCATTGCTGTGGGGTAGTATCAGCATAGCTTTTGCTAACTTGCAAAGAGTCGGAAAGCGTGGCGTTCCATTGTTTTCATGGGAAGACACTTTCTGCCAATATGCGTCAGGAGCATCTGAATTGGCAAGACCCAGTGATGATGGTGGCTCCCACATCGTGTAAGCTAGAAACTCTTCATTCAGCTTATCGAATTCTCCACTGGGAATCACATTCGGAAACCTTGCAGCCAAACTCGCAAACTTTTCCCAGTCCCCAGATCCTTTCTTAGTTGCGTCTAATATGCCTATATTTTTCAAAACCACATCCTGCAGAGGCAACAAACGGTACAACTCCTTTGTTCCCATCTCGTAGAACTTGCGGACATTGCTGAAGAAATCTGATCTTTCCTGTGAGCTTATCTCATGGTTTTCGAGAAATGTGTGCGTTGCATGGCCAACAAAAATAGCTGCATCTGAAAGTTGATTTTCCCTCTGAATGTCAACAGATGTAATGTCGGATGCCTTTTGAACAATTTGGAATTGTATGAAACTTGCTATGAATTGGCGCAAAAAAAGGCAAGCTTCAGAGTAAAGCTTGAGAACATAGGGTTGGTCTTGCTGAAACAAAAGGTTAAACTTAGTAAATCTAGGCAAAACTGCACTAAGAAAAAGGAAATAAAGTTTTGCTGATGGTGAGTGCAACGTTTGTTTGATTCTTTGAACAGATTCTTGAGTACATTGCTTGGAATCAAGTGAATCAAAATAATGTAGAAGTGCAGGCCATTGCTCAAGAAGACGTTCAACACACTGTAGTGTGGTAAGCCACCTGGTTGAACATGGTCGCAATATTTTGTGTTCTTCAACATCAAGAGCTTTTTGTATGCTCTGAAAGTCGTCCTGCCTTTTCCCAGAAGTTTTAAAGTATGTGTAGACATCTCGTGACAGTTGTTCGCACACATTTGGTAGCTCACTACATGCGTGTGATGCAGCTAAATGTGCTACATAACAAGTGCAGTGCAAAAACCATACGTTTCCTTGCTGGCCTCTTACTCGTGAAAGAACAGAATTGAATTCTCCCACCATAGCTTTTGCTCCATCAGAAGACATGCAGCAGTTTTGCCATGAAATGTTGTCCTCCTCAAAAGATTTGTCGACAACATTGAACAGATTTTCACCTGTCGCCTTCCCACTGAACGCCACAATTTTGTAGAAGCGTGTTTCAACTTTATCTGTACCAAAAAACCGAGCCATAATAACCATCTGCCTGGTTACTGAAATGTATGTTGACTCATCAATGAGAAGTGTGAACAGAGTTTCCCTCATTGTATTTACAATGTCTTCTTCAGCGATTGCACCAATAGCCTGCTTTATAATCTGCCCGGTTCTTGTACGCCCACAGTGAAAGTTCATGACTATTTCACTATCGGGAAACATTTTTGGAACTAACTGTGAGAAGTTATCTGCTAATTTGAATGACAGATTATTCTCACAAACAAAGTTTGCCCACCACAGTTCAGAGTCAACACTGCTGTTATTTTGTTTCGTAACAAAATTTAACATTGAGCTGCTTCCTGATGCCGTGTTTCTTTTGTGACAGTCTGTTGACTCGTGACGTCTAAGATCTTTGATGCCCCCCTTACCTACGTTTAAGTTTGTTTTGCACAAAGTGCAAACGGCGTGGAAATCATCATTTCCGCGTCGCAACCACTTTAGTTCTGACTCCCATTGCATTTTATATTTTTGTTTGTATGGATGGACATCACTCGTAAGTTAACGTTTACTTTCCATGTTTACTGCTGCAGCGACAATAACTAACAGTCAACAGTAAACAATTTTTTTTCATGCCAGTACAGCCAACGTATTGCAGGTATTTTTTGTGGAGTTAAATAAATTCAACAAATGTACTATTGTTTTTTTTTTAAACAAAAAATACTTTTCATAATGCATTGAAATAAAATTCTTTCTTAGTTTTGCCATTCTAATTATTTTATGTGGCTGTAAATTCAGTTTAAGTGGGTATAAATAGCCGTTTGTTTTTCGTGCTCAGAAAACTGCAGCCATGTTGTTTTGTTTATTGCGTGTATTATTAACGGTAAACGAAAAACTGTCTGCTAATGATATGGATAATAAAGAAACTAATACTACAGTGTTATTAAACCCAATAATTTGGATAACACTGACATTCTTCTGACATATTCTAGTGTTTAAACTACGTGATTGCAGTTTCTCGGTGCCCGATGTTGCTTGAAAGAAGGTTAGCATCCGGCGTGATTTTTTTATTATTTCAGATGCTGTTTACTTATATTGGGATGTATTTACAAAATTTATAGGCCTACTATAGTAAAAGTGACATCGGACATGCTGTAACAAGTGACACTTTATTTATTGTAAATAATGCATGTTGTAGGCGCGAAATAGGGTTATTGCTAGACAAAAAAATCCGCGAAACAGCAGTTTGATGAGTAAATCCGTTTCAACACGTAAATATCCGCAAAAACAGATAAAATCCGTAAAAACGGCAGCCCTGCACTAAGGTAAAAATGAAATTAATGTTTATTTCCACAAATATAGAGTCTACGCATTTAAAAAAAAAAAAAAAAAAAAAAAAAATCACATTAACAACGAACCATTGTTGATGAATATAAATACCACGTCTGGTGTACTGAATTAAATTACTTGATTTTTTTTGTTCTTAGTGCTCAAAAATCGAAAGAACATTTGGCATATGATCAATATGCACCTTTAAATACAGTATTTAAGCTTTTAAATATGTAAAAATACATATATCCATTCTCATGCCATTGTAATTAAAAATTTAGTTAAATATATTAAAAAATTAACAGATTCATAAAAGTCTAATTCGAAAAGCTCTTTGTACGACAGGAAATCTGCTTCCTGGTTCAGTGGCTTGTGTCTAGAGAATGATCGGACATTTAATAGACGTGCCACTGCTGCTCTTAACGTAATTTTTTTTTTGATCCTTTGTCAAGAGAAAAATCTTAAGGTAGGTGTCAACATTATAAAAATTACAGTTTAATTTCTAAAATAATCACACTTGCATGCTAATCTGCAAGTGACATGTTCATATATCGAGAAAGTACAAACTTAACTAATAAGACTACTTTTCTCAATGTGGGTAGCAAATAAACCAAAAAAATTCACATTGATCATGTAGATATAACCATACCAAAACCTATCTTTGTTTGTTCATGTGATGCTATCTTCTAACATAGTTAACCTACAACAATTGGTACTACATAACTAAACAAAGGTTTGAACAATAAAAATTAAATTTTCTTAGAGTCGTCCCAGTTGTTACAGAAAAAAGACATGTTTTCATGGACCAAAATCTTGGGAATTAGAGGCGTTCAGTTTTATAAACACTGAATCGTCAAATAACATTAAATACACAATTCCTTTCATAGTTATGCAGGACAGAGTGGGTTAATTTAACGTGGTTATAGCTTATGAAAAATATGTCAAAAATATGTTTTCAAATTTTTCTGTGTTCTAATTATAGTGGAAGTAATGTCAACCTGAAAATAAACACAAAATTTAATTTTTAAAATGTAAAATAAAATAACACTCTGTATATGTACTGACAAAACAAAGATCAAGTATGTAGCTCAAAAAGAAGAAAAAATTTTCTAAGTCAATTTTAAACTATAATTCATTTCACGGAAACATAGAAATTATATTTACGATGTACTTTTTCATTAACTTCTCCACGGGATACTAATACAGTCCACCCCGAATCGTACTATGTTTAAAACTAAATATGACATGCACAAAATACTGTGACGCGGCTGCGTCTGATGTGTGGTGGTGATGATATGTTAAGTCCCTGTTCGTTGGCGCTAAAGATGTGACGCGTCTGCGTCTGCTGTTGTTTGTTGTCTATTGTTGTTGTTGTCACTGTAGTGGGCGTTAAGGTTATGTGGCTTGGCGTGCTCCTGATAGCTCAGTTTGTTCAATTAAATGGAGACGGAAACTATTATTGTGATTTTACAAATTAAATTCACGAAATCAGGCAACTGTTTGTTTATTTTCAATTTTACGTTTTACATTTTTCTCTTACTTCGTGATGATTCTAAAAATGACGGTTTGGTACCAAAACACAAATAAAATGGTCAGATTGTCGCCACTCTGCTGGAAAAAGGCGGTTGATTTCAGGCTTCCTTCAGGGTGCAATGAGGTGTGAGCACGAGAGTTCCCTGAAGGGGAGGGGAGGCTGCTAAATGTCCCAAGGAGAGTGGTTTCCCGAGCAGTCGACACAACACAGTCTCTCAGCAGAGCGGGAAAATTCTCACTTTTTAAAAAGGGGGTAGGCTTGTTGACCACTCAACATTCTTAGAAGAGCTCTCACAGGAGGCGGCGTTTTCTGTCCGACACAGGCTTCGGCTCGGAGTCGGCTTCCCTTTACAATTGCTGGATGCGGGGGTGTAGTAATGGTGTAGGTTTTTTCGGAGTTTTTATGGGGCTGATTAAAGGCAGCTGAAGGCAGTGAAGGTCCCTAAAGATTCGGCTGAAATTGTCTCGTTTGCATCTGGGTGGCTTATTCTCTGTGTTCTGGTATTGACGGCAGAGTTTGGAGAGAGTTGTGGATTGTTCGGCGGTTCTCTGAGGTGGGGGAATTACTCCCACAAGTATCTGATGTTCACTCACAACGGCCTGTCGGCGTTTAGCTGCGGCTTCTGCCTTACGACCTTCTACCGATGCTCGCTCCTCAGGCGAGATAGTAATAATTAAACGCTGAGAATCAGACATTGAGTATTCTTAGGAATGAAACTATAGAAATTCGTTATGAACTATATATTGTTGCTCCTTAGTACACTTTTACATTAACTGATTTTTATACACTGGTTAGTACATTCGGCTTCTTACTTACACAACTTTATACACTACTCAGTTATACGATTCACAATACTTGACCGCGTGGTCCTTTATACACGGAGCCCCGGAAATTCTCACGGACTTGGCTCTACTTCCGCCTCCGGCGGTCACAGATATGTGCCTTGTGGCGACTCGCGGTAGGGTGCGTTCCCTAATACTCCCGTGCGGCTAGGGCGCATTTCCTTCAAACAGTGCTTTCGGCACAAGAGTAGGTAGGACCAGGTTTCGGCTTACTTCTCAGTAAGCAACCCACGGAAGATAGGTAATGGTGAACAGGTAGGAGGGCGGGTTTCCGCTTATTTCTCAGTAAGCAACCCTGGGGTAAAGTGGACGTCAGGTTTCCACATACTTCTCAGTAAGCAACCCTTGCGAGGTAGGGGGATGGTGCCTAGGCTTGCTCGGGGAGGAGGCCCGAGCCCTAGACTGACGATTTGGCTAGGCAAGCGCCCGCCTTATATACCCCTGAGGGGGGCTTAAAGTCCCGTTAGTGGGTGGTGAAAATGGCCGCCGCTGGAGATGAGGCCATCTGCTAGCTAGCAGGCGCACCACTCCAACACCCACAAATCTCCCACACTCGGCAAAAAATACAGGGCCGTGGAAATGTCCGTGTTACCAAAAAAGAAAGAAACCAAACACTAAATAAATACACAGACTTAATAATATTACGTTTACAATAATTACATACACATTTTCTCTCTTAAAAGTTCATATTTTGCCGCCTGGCATTATTTGTATTGCGTCCACCTGTTTGTTTACACTGGTTATGGCGGGCGTGAATATATACATAAAAACGGTAAATATAACATCTCTAAACCTTTAGTTTTATGTTTTACGGCAACACGGCTCACAATACTGGATTTAGATGACTCTTTGGGTGAAAATAAGGTAGGCCTAACTCTTACATATTATTAATATTACGGGCCGAGCGTAAAATATCTCTAAGCACCTTGCAGGGTGCGTCAACTCCCCCCTGACTGGCTAAGCGAGGCTCCGTGAAAAAAAAATTATGACTAGGGTTACAAAAAATACAAAATGGTTCAGGTACATCACGATTAATTTACAACAGGGGTTTACAATATTTTTGAGCGTCTCTCAATTCGAGGTCTTCTGGTGGCGGGACTCACCCTGGTGTGCATTGCTGCTGGGCCACTGGTAGCTTCGGGGGCGGGTAGGTCTCCATGGTGTCTCGTGGTACCTTCCTCGTTGTTGGGCGGGGTCGCCTCTGCATGTGCGCCACAAGGCCGGGCGCTCTCTGGGACCAAGCACTTGAGAGGCCGGGGCCCATGGCCTGACAGTGGCTCTGGTTGGCTGCTGGGCGGGCGCCTCTCCTGTAGGTGGCTTCATGGTGGTAGCCTGGCCAGGTTCATGATGGCTCCTGCTCATCTGTGTGGTGTTGGCTGGGTTGGTGCTCCTCTGGGTGTGAGCCATTGACTGTGCCCTGGTTGCCATGTGTGGCGGCGGGGGTGGTCCTCTGGAGGACTGAGCGGTGCTGTTCCTGGGGGGTTGCACGCTGAGGCTGGTGGTGCCAAAATCTCTGCGGCATGTTGGTCTGCGTTCTCCTTGGTTACCATGGTGTGGAGGCGCAGGTTGTGGGGTAGGCTCTCTTGAGTCTGGGCTCCTGACGAGCTTGGGGTGGAGGGTGGTTCCCTCTGGTGAGGCGGTTGCCTCCTTGTTGGTGGTGTGCCCGATGCCTGGGCGGCTGGGAAAGATGCGTAGCTGCTCCTCATGACTATCGCCACTGTGGTCGGCGGGCATGTGTTGCGGCTCTTCTTCCCATGTTGGGGTTCTCCTCTGGCGGAGTGGTGGCTTCTCTCTGGAGAATGTGGGGTCTCCCCATGGATCTCCCGATGGTGGAGGTTGAGGGTTGACTGGCCGGCGTCGCAGCGCTGGGTCTTGCAGGAAGGCTTCTGCATGATGCTTGAGGCTGGAGCAGTGAACTCTCTTGGTTGCTCCGTCGGGGCCCTCTATCCAATAAACATGGCCCTGTCGCTGGATTACGGTGTATGGGCCCTCCCACTTGGGAGCGAGTCCCGCGTAAAGTGGTGTTGGGGGCTTGAGAGTGGCCGGGTCCTCAGGAAGACTTGCTGTCCTTCATCAAAGGTGTGGCTCGGGGTATCCAGGTTGGGCTGTGGGTACTTCTTCTGAACGTACTTGGCTTGGTGCTGCGCTGCAGCGGTGGCCCGTTCCTTGGCGAGTACCTGGATTTCTTGGGCCGAGGATGCTTTGGTGGGTGCTAGTTTCCACTTCCATTCTCCAGGGCGACGAAGGTTGTAGCCGAGGAGAAGTTCGCTTGGCGTGGCTTGTAGAGCTTCATTTACTCGGGTGCGTAGGGCGTACAGGACTGTCGGCAGAGCTTTGTCCCACTGTCGGTGAACCGCTTGTGTGTAATTGTAGGCCCTTCTTGAGTTCCTGGTTTCGTCTCTCCGTAGGGTTGGCCTGGGGGTGGTAGATTGGAGTGGTCCATATCTCGGTCTCCCACTTGGCACAGGCTGTGGTCCATTGTCGGCTGGCGAATTGTGGGCCATTGTCTGTGAGGACACTTTTCGGGTATCCCCAGTGGGGAAAAACTTCCTGTTCCAGCTTGGAGATGATGACATGGGCTTCGGTGCTGGCTAATGGAAAGGTTTCCACCCAGCACGAGAAAAGGTCGGTTACCACCAGGAAGAATCTTTTTCCTGTGGTGCTCCTGCGGTAAGGTCCCATTAGGTCCAGGGCTATCTGCTCCCATGGCGTGGTGGGTCGGCGAGGCGTCCCATTAGGTTTGAAGGTTCTGCTGGGCTTGCAGTAGATCGGGCGCTGATGGGCGAGCTGAATATCGTGATCACAGATCTGGGTCTGCCGAAGGGGTCCTCCAGTCTGAAATGCTGCTATGTGCTGGTTGAGCAGCAGGAGGAGTCAGCTCTGGTCATATTCGGGCAACTGGGAGTGTAGGTCTTCTGGGTGGATGACCTGGGTTGGCATCTCTAGGGGTGGCATGTCCCAGTGCACGGTGTGCCTCGTCTTGGTTCCCAGGTGTAGCTGGCGTTGGCCGCAGTCAATGATGCATTGCATGTCTTGCAGCCAGGGCTGTCCCAGTATTATTTCTTCGTCCAATTTGGGTGTGACCAGGAAAATGGCGTCGGTGGTCCCTGCAGGCGTTTTAGTGGTAGACTAGTCTCGCCGTCCAATGGAAGGAAGGTCTGGCTTCGAACTAGCTGGGCTGTCTGTGTCGTGGGCGTCACCTTGTTCTGCCTCTTCGGGGCTAAGGACTGGGTACTTATAAAATTGGCTGTGGCTGCAGTGTCTAGGGTGGCGAGGATCTCTTTCTGGTCCACGCTGATCCATATTTGGGGAAGTCGGGCTGGTTGCTGGTCGCTAGGGGCCTTCAGGCCGTAGACCCTTTGTTGTAGGCCGGGCTGGCGGGTCTGTTCTTGTTCCTTGGCCATGGAGTTTCCCGCCGGAGATCCTGGGTTCCTCTCTTGGTCCCTGGGAGGTCGGTAGCGAGCTTGCTTGGCTTTGTAGACCTCACAGTCTACGTACATGGAAATGTCTTGCAGGGCAATACCAGCATTTTGGTAGTGTTGGTCCAGGTGCTGGTTTGGATTTCTCGGGGTTGGGCCTTGGGTTCGAAGCTCTGGGCGGTGGTTCTGCACTGCTGGTAGGTCTTGGCCCTGGTCGGTCGAGCACCAAAGCTTTGGTCCTCTCGATTAAATCTTCAAAGGTGAGGGGCCGAGGGTTCCTCAGGAATGACCTCAGCGTGGGTTGAAGCATCTCTATGATGATGGAGACACAAGCTTCTTCTCCTCCTTCGGGATGTACACGGTCGTACATTTGGGCCTTCTTGCAGATGAACACCTCCACATCTTCATCGCCCGTTGGTGGATGCTGTAGAGGTCACGGGTCAGCCAATTCATCACTTCTGTGCCTGTGAATTGGGCTGTCAATCTGTCCTTGAGCTGGGTCCAGGTGGCAACATACTCGCCGTACTTGTCCCACCAGGTAAGTGCAGGTCCTTGTAGCTGTAGGTGAACTCGCTGTACCCAGTGCTTCTGAGGGATGTGGTTCTGGCGTAGTTCCTCCTCACACTCTTGTAGGAAGGAGACTGGATTCTCGTGAGGTTTGCCAGAGAACAGTGGCAATAGGAGGCACTCTGGGTTGCCTCTTTCGGGTGGTGCTTCTGCTCGCCTGGTCTCTGGTTGGGGCTCTGTTGCTGTCATCTTACATACACGACAGCGAAAGGAGAGCCCTTGGAAGACTCGGGGTTCGTCCGGCCATCCTAGGCAGGCGTAGTGGTAGACCAAGGGGCAGGTGATGCATTGTACTTGGTAGTTGCCTGCGCCGAGGCACTGTGGTTGGGCGCATTGGAGCTGTTTCCGCTTGCAGTCGGCACATCGGTACTCCAAGCCTTCTGTATTCTTCGGGGTGTCATCCCACCCTAAACAGGTATAGTGGTACTCTTGGGCGCAGTGTGCGCAGGCGATGAGGTAAGTTCCTCTGTGGGTGCATGTGCTGAGGGCGCATGGAGGCACTGGTGTATAGTTCGTCTCCTCGTTGTCCATTTTGGGGTTTGTGCGCCACGAAGTTTTTCTTTTCTCTGAAGATGACTTCGAACTCAGATGGGCTTCTCAGGGGTGGCTTTCACTGGTAACTTCTCCTGCTTGAAGTCCCTGCTTCGATCTTCGGCCCCACGTTGGGCGCCACGAGAGAAAAATTTGTAGCCACTCTGCTGGCAAAATGGGGTTGATTTTAGGCTTCCTTCAGGGTGCAATTAGGTGTGAGCACGAGAGATCCCTGAAGGGGAGGGGAGGCTGCTAAATGTCCCAAGGAGAGTGGTTTCCCGGGCAGTCGACACAACACAGTCTCTCAGCAGAGCTGAAAAATTTTCACTTTTTAAAAAGGGGGTAGGCTTGTTGACCACTCACCATTCTTAGAAGAGCTCTCTCAGGAGGTGGCGTTTTCTGTCCGACACAGGCTTCGGCTCGGAGTCGGCTTCCCTTTTCCATTGTTGGATGCGGGGGTGTGGTAATGGTGTAGGTTTTTCCGGAGTTTTTATGGGGCTGATTAAAGGTAGCTGAAGGCGGTGAAGGTCCCTAAAGATTCGGCTGAAATTGCCTCGTTTGCATCTACGTTGCTTATTCTCTGTGTTCTGGTATTGACGGCAGAGTTTGGAGAGAGTTGTGGATTGTTCGGCGGTTCTCTGAGGTGGGGGAATTACTCCCACAGTTATCTGATGCTCACTCACAATGGCCTGTCGGCGTTTAGCTGTGGCTTCTGCCTTACGACCTTCTATCGATGCTCGCTCCTCAGGCGAGATAGTAATAACTAAACACTGAGAATCAGACATTGAGTATTCTTAGGAATGAAACTATAAAAATTCGTACTGAACTATATATTGTTGCTCCTTAGTACACTTTTACATTCACTGATTTTTATACACTGGTTAGTACATTCGGCTTCTTACTTACACAACTTTATACACTACTCAGTTATACGATTCACAATACTTGACCGCGTGGTCCTTTATACACGGAGTCCCGGAAATTCTCACGGACTTGGCTCTACTTCCGCCTCCGGCGGTCACTGATATGTGCCTCGTGGCGACTCGCGGTAGGGTGCGTTCCCTAATACTCCCGCGCGGCTAGGGCGCATCTCCTTCAAACAGTGTGTGGTGGCACTATTCTCCTTCACACACATACCACGTGCTCGTTGTACCTACGCTGAACACGTGCTCGCACAAACGCGCCCTCTGATTCACCCGTCGTATATTGCTGGATTCGGTATGTCCTCGGCTAGCTGAAAGTTCAGTGATAGAGTTACGAGCTCTTACCTCAGTGTCGTGGGTACGAGAAGAGAAGAGCAAAAATCACCAAATATAAATACTGTTAAATGCACCCTGGGATTACTAT
>PNEQ01130339.1:0-18311 GCA_003012365.1 Medauroidea extradentata | reverse complement strand
ATTATAATAACTTATAAGTTATAGTTTTCGGAATAGTTATTTAATCGTATCAAAATGATATGCCTATGCGGGGCTGAAGATATGCGTAGGCCTACTTCGCGTGTGTTATAAAATTGCGTCTGCATTTAGACAAGCCGAACTCTAATGTAGTCTTAAGACGTCTCACATGCGATATTGTTGGCATTTTATCTACGAGTCGAGTTCACATTAATCGTGAGGAAACACAGAGGGAACGCAGTAAGAACAAATGTGTAGAAACTGAGATTGTAGAATACTAACTTGCTGTTAGTGGTATTCATTGCTTGTGTATTTAACGAGTAACTATACATTGTAGATAACATCTTTAAGTTGAATTTTTTTTATAACACACTTTATTGGCTACATTACTGCTTGCCATGAAACGCAGAGCAATTTCTCAAGACATGTAAAGCAAAAGTCCTATACCTTTGAGTTAAACAAACAGGGAAAGAAAGTATAGCGATTTAGCGGGGAAGGGGGTGAAGGACATTATATTCAGAGCACTGAGCTCAAAACATTGACCGGCCGCCACTGCTCGTAACACAGTTGCGAGGCAGTCCAGATGCTTGTTACGACATCGCATGTTTGAACATGAATGCTTTCAAGTCGTGTCGCACAAGCCTTGTACTACTCTACACAACTTCATATCCGACTTTCACAAGAGTGCATATACACTCGTAATTTATCTCGTAAGTGGTAGTAAGTAGTGATTTCAGACACACAAACTAATTTGTTCCTGCTTTATTTTTCCAAAGACATTTATTTATATTATTTTTTGAACAGTAACCATTAAAACCTTTGTCTCGTAAGTAGTTGTAAATAGTGATTTCAGATGTAGTTTATACATAATTTTCATAGATTGTTTAACCATTTATTACAACTCTGTTTATGTTAAAGGAGGTATTATTAAATTGCCAGGAAATAAAAGTAATGAAAATTCGTTTTAACATGTTTATTTTTTATGTAATACTTATTTACACATACATACATATATACACATTGTATTTCCATCATATACCAGAGTCCAACCACATATTACCACAAAAATATTTACATACGGTACATCATGAATCTTTAAGTACTTTTAAAATGTCTTTGAGTATTGCATGTACATGTTTCCGTACCAAGGAAGCAAGGTAGTCTTCTCCTACGACAGGACACATAAACGTAGAATGACCAACGACATATTGTCCTTCCATGGTTGTCTGGGCCTCAATATCGTAATTTAGAATTTGGTCACCATCTTCAGCATCGTCACAGGATGGAGAGGTGGCTTCAGTCTCGGGGAGCTCGGCCGACAACAGTCTCTGCATAGTTTATTGCTTTTGCAGAAGGGCATGAGCTATAACGTCTTCATTGGAGGCAGAAAGCGGTGTATTGCTCCGCATGTTGAACACAACACATTTCCCTTCAGGGTAGCAGACAATCATCTCTTGACAATGTTCCCAGCTTGTAGGATAAATGCGCATAAAGCCAATGTTCACCCAAGTTGCACTCTTCAGTGTATTAATGGTAAATGCCTTCGCAGTCCCAGTAGGAATACTCCACACACTGATCTCCAGTCTTTACATGATCGTAGTGCTCGGCAGGAGAGAAGCGCTGCATCTTGTCACGTTGATGGTCTACAGAGAACTGAGCATCTTCACAAAATGGCGGAGGAGCTTTGGCAATGTACTGGAAAAAACCCACTCATTTTCTACATAGAAAACTGGTACAGTTTATCAGTATGTCCGATATTCTCGTACACATACGACTGAAATGACACTTGATGTAGCAGAACAAACTTCCAGAAATTTCAGCTTCATTTTCACTTGCAGACTCGTCGTTACATGTTGCCTCCTCCATCTTGACTGATAATTAAGAATTATCTTCACCGACATATATTTATATTTTTTCTTTTGTATATAACCCTTCAAAAAATTTGCTGGGGAGAAATTAATATCTTGCAACAGTTTTTCTGTATACACAGGACACAGGTGAGAAGCACAACCTGCCGTAAGGCATTGGGTACGTGTGGATGTTATTGTACTTATGTTATGTTGCAGTCCATCACATTTATTCACAACAACAACACACTCTGGTGTCTCAACCTCTGATTTCATTTGGTCCAGAGTCAGTGGTAGTGGCAAAAACGGTTTGCACCAATGAACTGGGCAGTTAACACTTTCACATGCAAAACAAGCTGTAACATTGCTAGTAGTGCATAGTAAGAAGGGGTTGCACGTTACATAAAAATGGTTGCCATCTTCAAAATAATTTCTGTTCAGAAATTCTCCACTCCACTCTTCACTTTCAAATCGAATTTCATAAATTAATCACTGTTTGCTGGTGACTGCGTAGATATAGTTATCCGCCCAGGGCTCGAACATGGGGTGAGGTATAGCTTCCTCCTTGGTAGGGTCAGGTTGTAGCACTGGTTTGTTGTCTTCAGAATCTTCAAAATTGTAGTTGCGAGCTTCGTAACTAAAGTATTCATAAATGTCATTGCGAACTTTGTCACTAAAGTTTATATGGCTGTAGTTGGGATCTTCTATCATTTTTCTACGTTTCTTGTAAGCCTCATGTTGTTTTACATGAAAACAGAAAACTTTCAGTTCCATGGCCACGGTACATGATGATGATGGATTAACAAGTTGACTATGATGACAAATACACTTCACACATCAAAGGTGTGCATGGAGACGTCCAACGAACTTTCCCTTTCTTCAAAATAGCAGTGTGTGTCCAGCCACTGCATCGCTCCACCCAGCGAATAACTTGTTCATCACGTCTTAGTACGTAGGAGATACAACTCACACTGTTGTGGCGAATGATGATCTCACCTTTAGCTCATTTAATAAGCTCCTCAGTTGTGGATGGTAGCTGGACACTCTACAAACTTTCAGGGAATAGGCACCACACTGAACACATCTTCGTCATTAACCCACAGAAAGTGTTCAAGTCCATTGCAGAATTCTCGATGATCTGGAAGACCAACAGGCATGTAGTGCACCCGGCGAAAACCAACTTCCGTCTCGATGTAGTCGTGGAACTCTTCTGGTCGAAATCTGGTGTCCATTGTTTACCGGAGCTGTCAGTAACGTAATATATCGACAGAGCAGTAACTGTGCTGTCCTCCCATGCGGACCAACTATATACTATCTACTCTGATGTCACACTAGCTCACGTCGCTAGGGTTCCGAAACACCACAGCTGTAGCAGTAGCATGTTCAGGCGGGAGCAGGGCAGGTCTTGCTCACACGACCCGCAGCCATGTTCAGACTTGTCGAACTTTGCTTTCAAGTAGCCGAGCGACGGGCACTCGTACTTAGATTGCAAGTATATAATATTAACATTTTCATTGCAATAAATACTTAACCATTTTTTCTGCTCCACCCCGGCAACAAAGACAACTTCTTCATCACCCGTAATTTTAGTTAATAAGTCTTTAATTTTCTCATAATCCTCATATCCTTCTTCCCAGTGTAGTCCGTGATAATTTTTTGTCAGCCATTTATTGGTGCGTTTACTTTTATTATCCAAAAAATTTCCAGTGAAATGGTGGCAGGAAACTGTGCGTTGTCACTTTTCCATCCTGGTAGGCTATGCTAACTTCTTTAAGAATAAATCCGAGTTGAGACTGAAAGCCCTGGATGCTTGTGTACGTGTTGCTGTCCAAGATCGAACTGAGCTTACGTTAGTATTTTCACCACTTTATCCCTTGCATTATATGTAGCCAAACGGTCGTGGATAGTAAGAAAGTAGGCCTGTGTGCCAGCAGGTATATACTCAGCTGCAGTCATTTCAATGCGACAATCAATAACTCCTGTGTTTATACGATCGTCTTATTTACTTACCTCAAATACAAGGAGCGGGGCACTGTTCATAAACTCATCAGGTTCGAGTGTGGTAGAAGCTTTGTGTCCATAGTATGATTTCTGGAAATCTGCAAACATTTGGTATGGCAACATGAAGAACCATTACTGAAATTCGCGTTCACGTCCACGTATGGAAAACTTTCAGAGCTCAAAAAAATTTGGCATTCTTTATATTGATGTGTTCAAACTTTGAGCGATCTGCACTTGTGGTATTCTGTCTTCCAGTCTGGAATGGTAGAATTATGTAGCGTGGTTTTTCTGTTGGAAATGATGATTTAACATTCCAATTTACGTTTTGAGACGGAGTAAGGGCCGGTCAAGTTTCCAAGCTCCATGAGCGGAAAGCTACATCTATATTCCTTCCTTTCTCAACAAACTTGAGTAGTTTTATTCTCTCTTCCATCTTTACTTGTACATGTGGCAGCAGCCACTCTATTGATTGTAAAGAGAGTGTTGTGACTTCTGGGTTTTCTGAAGTATCCAGTAAATCATTTGTCTGAGTATTGGCTAAAAGTATGACCAACTCTTGTTTAGAATTCACTATAATATGCTTGTAATCTTCGGCGAATCCTAGTAACGAGGAGAGACGTACACATATTTCAAATTTTCCACCTTTGTACACAGGAACTTTATAATTTGGTTCGATTCCCCATCCAGCCATTTTGGCTGCGGGTAGTTGGTTGTGTGTTAGAGATAGGTAGTTCTTCATAGTAGCTGTAATACCTACATCTCGTGTCTGATCATCTTCGACACCATTCAGTTCATAAGTAATTTTATTAATCATGTGAAGTACTCCATTTCTAATTATCTTGGTGGTTACAGGTAAGTCATTTCCTGCCTATGTTAACGTACATCTTAATCTCAAGTATGAGTTCCACAGTAAAGTATAAATGTCCTGGTTTTGCACTGGTATTCGAACCTCGGATGACAGCTGGTATGGACCGGGTAGGTAAGGCGAATAAGCATGGAATTCAGTCTTTGTTATGGAATCCTCGTAACTAATGGGCTCATCTACATTCAGTATTTCTGCTTCCATTATTCTTGACTTTAAAGCCTATACTCTTCAAGAACACAATATTTTTACATGTTAACACACTGGTTGCTCGTGACAAACTGACCTTTGACTTGGTGATAAGACTTGTTTTTTATAATTATTTGCTAAAACTCAGGCCCATCTTTCTTCAAGTGCAAGCGCAATGTAAGTTCTTCGTTTCTGAAATTAATTAGTTTATCATCCTGGTCGACTATACGAACAATAAATTCCTGTATGTACTTTTCTATGATTGGTGAATAAATTCGATTTTTCGGGACTTCTACCAGTTTGAATTCAGGCGGAACAGTCGCTGAAAACTCGTGAAGTGTATGGTTTAGTTTACCATTTAGATATGAGCCTGTTACAAGATTGCAGTTTACTCTTATAACATTCACTGGCAAAATGTTTACAGGTATTGTTGACTGGTGTATTTTTCCACTTTCATACACATTGTGTTCGAATCCCAGCATGGATGCTAGAGTATCTTTCTCGGTAAAGTCAATATCTTCGCTGCATAAAATTTCACTTTTCAGAGTGTTTGGATTTCCTCGCAAAACAAAACTTACATCAGGATCTAATGCTTGCTTGATGTATGCTGGAATATCTGTAACTTAACGATCTTGTTGGTACAGTAACCTCTTCAGTGATGTCAGTTTTTACATAGTGAAATTTGCAGTTTGAATTATCCACATTAGACATAGAGAAATAAGTTTGGAAATCAATTAGTGCCACTGACCACGAACCTTTTAAGTCCAGAGCTGGAAAATGCACGGAGCACAGCTCTGAGCTCTGGCCCGTCAAGATCAATGTTATGGACATGATTGATACAAAGTTGTGCTTGTATCAACATTTATTAATCACTAATTAAGAACTTGAGACATAAATGGCCACAGTTACACTGGGTAGGTATTAGCTTATTGAAATAATCATAACTTAGTTCCATCCCCTGAAAATACTTGCGCACTTCTATGGGCGGGCGAAGGTTTCCAATTTTTTATAACTAATGCAGTGACTTCCTCGGCCGTTAGCCGAATCTAAATTTATAATTCCACATTCGTTATGTCTTGGTTTTGATGGCAATTTGTCTCTTATGAACACACCCCTGAAATTAGGTATTTGTAATTTTTTAGCAAAATTTATTAAATCTAGGTTTGTTATTGGTCTGTTGGGTAGTCGGTTTAGGACTGTTTCCTTCTCTTTCTGGTTTTCAGACATCCTCCACCCACAGGGTATGGTCTTAGGTAGATTCCCTTCCAGTTTTTTGACCCTAGTGCACGGTATATGAAGGTAGAGGTCTTGACACTGAGGAATAAAATGTGACTCCCTTCTTGTCGCCGAGCGCTAGTAGTAATTTAGTGGAAGATTTGACTTGTTTTTATATTTGGCTTAGCTTAAAATGTGAAGTTGTTACCGGAATTGCGAGTATTATATCGAAGAAGAAAATGGGAACGTAAATTTGTACTGGAACACATTTTTTTTTACAACAGTAAAATTTAGTTTTTAAATATTTTAAATGTAGATACACATTGCAACGATTCTAAAATTTTGTAGGGCATGAAATGATACTTTTTGTGCGAATGTGTTCACTAAAATAATAATACACGATATATTTCTTCAGACTACTTTTATAAACAGTTCCACACATACCAATGCATTTATGGACACGGAACATACATATACTATATCAGCTTACCTTATTAACATTATTTTATGTAAATAATTGCAAAAATGTTAAAACACGAGATGTAAACAAGACAAATCTTCCACCAAATGACTACTAGCACTCGGCGACATGAAGGGGTCACTTTCTCTTGCTGGAGAGCATACACAGTGTCAAGACCTCTTCCTCTTAGACCGCGTCCTAGTGCAATAGCTTCCACTTGCTTGTTGTGGCGTTGAACTTCTTCCAACTGCTTACCTTGGTTTTTCGATGTATTCACTACTCTGGCAATACAACTAACTCCACCAATCAGACCTCCTAGTGCTGCCAGGCCAGGCAGGAGTAGAGGCAGGAAGCCTCCCTGTTTCTTACTTGCTTTATTATTCATGTGACTTTTTTTTTCTTCTGACTAACTATATTTTTGTCAGACTGTTTGGATTTATTTTGAGTATTTGTAGGAGTGGATGGACCACCCCTTATTCGCAAACCCATTCCTCGCTTGACTTTAGTCTTCATGATTTTGGATACTACCCAAGCAGCAACTCTTTCACCAAACTTTGTTTGCAAGGACAATGTCAGCAGCATGTCTATCTTCCAGCCATGCTCCTTGCACTCCTCGTCCAATTGGTTAACTCCGACGTCACCATGCTCGAGCCTCTTCTTCAGCTTAGTTCCTGGTCCACAGAACTGGTACCCAGGAATATGTGCTTCGAAGGGTAAGTTATTTATAAGAGTATTCACTCGTCCTCTTCCGCTCTTGATCTTACTCCTACGAGGCATCACGATAAACTGAGTTACAATTACTTAAGTACCTGTTTTTATGCATTTTATTCAGTATCGTTCTAGCCTTTGAACAGTACAGATGTTAATAATGCACCTCTGTTGTCACTTCTGTGGTAAAGTATTTACTGATTTCCACAGTATACAGAGACATGAAGAAAGTACATGCAAGATGAAAACTTCAAGAATGAAATTTCAGTGTGAACTCTGTCATTGACAGTTTACCAGGAGTGATATTATAAAAAAAAGCTTGTTAAACTGGCAGAAGAGCTTTTCCTTATGCACCACAAGAACAGTACATAGCACCGCAGGCACCGTACATAACACCACAGGCACCTCACATAGCACAGCAGGCACCGCACATAGCACCACAAATGTCACCACAGGCACCGCACATAGCACTGCAAATGTCACTGCAGGCACCACAAATTGTTGGTGGTAATATACATATTGACAAGCAAGAAGTTAGTTTGCCCATACTTATTACTACCGAAAATGAAGTCACCTCTCACGAATCAAGACGTGGTCCCCTGATTCCCAATACTGTCAGTTGCATCATAGCAGGTCCTTCAAATTGTGGTAAGATGTGTGTGCTCTTAAGCTTGCTGGAGGAGCCTAATGGTCTCCGGTTCGAGAATGTGTACCTATAATAAAAATCATTACAACAGCCAAAGTATCAGCAACTTGGAAAAATTCTAAGTTATGTGGATGGATTTAGGTATTTTCCATTCAGCGACAATGAAGCAGTGGTACCGCTAAGTCAAGCTCTACCAAATTCTGTGTTTGTATTTGATGATGTAGCCTGTGAGAAACAGGCATGTATCCAGGAATACTTTTGTATGGGAAGACAAATGTCAGTAGATTCCTTTTACCTTTGCCAGACTTATCCACATACTCCCAAGCAGCTATTGAGAGATAATGACAACCTTTTGGTTTTGTTTCGCAAGGATGACTTGAACTTGAGACATGTTTACTCTGATCACATTAAAATAGACATGGCTTTCGATAAATGCAAAGAGGTGTGTGCTATTTGTTGGAGTGATCCTCGTGGATTTCTTGTAATAGCTAAATACTTTCCTCTACTTAAAGGAAGGTACAGGCGTGGATTTGATCAGTTCATAAGCCTTCGTTAGTGAGAGATGAGCTACATAATCTCCAAATATGGCCAAATTTGGCCTGAAACGTATAATGGAATGTTGTTTAGTGTCTGCTGATGATGGGAACTGTAGTGCCGAAGGAAAAATACTTAAAATATTGCAAGTCCTATAGAAGGTGGATATGCTATTAACAAGGCATTTATTTACACACTTCATGGTGACTTGATTAGTTTGATACAAAATGTACTAGATAGAACAAGTAATGTTATTGCAAGTATGATAAATGATGTGGATGTTAAACTCAGGGCTATTCCTGCTGATGTGGAGAATTTGCTGGATAGGAAACATAATTCAATAGAAGGTCTGATAAATGAAACTTTTGGCACAGGCAAAGTCCTGGACCAGATTACAATGCACATTACTAAACTTGAAGATTCGATTAAAAATATTGAAAACATGCTAATGTCAGTTTATAATCCACCTCCAGTCATAGTTTTGTAAGGGGAATATAACAAGCCGAGTTCTAGGCCTCTACCTAAGTAAAACAACATATAAATACCCTGTTTTGTCATTATAAGTGGTAGTACAATATCTGACATTGTCGGTGACTTGCACACCATGATTAAAAGTATTCACGCAAAGTACTTGACAGCTCAATGTGCTAGAATGGAGCATGATATGATTAATGAAGAAGCTTTCAAACCTATAACAGACAGACTGGACAGTTTGAAGTCGAAACCACCTCCGTCTGTGACAGTGAAGAAGGAAGAAGAGCCTCAAACTATAGTGAAACGCAAGAAACCTGCACAAGATTGGAAACAGAAAAAGGAACAAAACATAATGCTTCATGATTACTTCACAAACTCATGGTCCAAGGATAAGACATATGGAATATACAAAAATATTTTTTGGGAAACAAGCAAATTTTATTCTTGCCTAGTAATGATGTAAAAGTAGACTCTGTCATAATCAAGCCAGCTTCTGGACTCTACGAATTACTGTTTAAACAGAATCCTGGTACTTATTCGCATTGTGCCCTGCAACAGTATAAACGTCTTTTGAAACTTGCTAGTGCTCATTTGAAGAATACCGATTCTAGCAGTAAAGAATATAAGGATGAAACATACCCAAAATTCAACTTTATTTTCCAGCTGTTCCCTGATGTAGGAGCTACAATAGGATCTGGTCTAGATCTACATAAGAAAATAGAAGATGTGAGACTTTCTGAATATGTTTACTGGAATGATGTTAATGAAATTTGTTGACAGATTGAGACTGTTAATTGCTTCTTAGCAGGCTGGAATTAATTCACATACAAATGAAATATCTAGCATCATCGAAGAATTGCATGAAGATGGATACATAGAATGAGTCGTCTAAAAATCGCTGGGGAGCTGCATAAACCTTCAAGGCGAAATTATCCTCGATGTAAAGTACAGGTGTTTGGATTGAAGAACTTGTTTCAAGCAGACTTGGTTGAAATGATTCCTTATGCTCGAAAGAATAAAGGCTACAAGTACACGCTGACTGTTATTGATTGCTACAGTAAATATGCATGGACAGTGCCTGTAAAAAGTAAGAGTGGCAGGGACATAACTAATGCATTGAAAATTGTTTTGCAAGATAAAGGTCCATGCAAGAACCTTCACACAGACCTTGGTAAGGAATTTTACAATTCATCATTTCTAGTTCTCATTTCAAAACATAAAATAAACCATTATTCAACCTACAGTGGTCTCAAGGCCATTATCGCAGAACGCTTTAATCGTACTTTGAATAATGAAATGTGGAAGAAATTCTCAGCACAAGGAAGCTACAAGTGGATAGACATTTTGCCTCGTCTGGTCTCGAACTATAACAGTAAAATACATAGAACCACAAACATGAAACCTGTAGACATCGTGGACAACTCTTTACTGCACATTGTTTATAAAAATGAGAAGAAACTGGACCTCCAAAAACCTAAAACAAAGATAGGAGACTATGCAAGGATATCGCGAGTGAAGGGAACATTTACTAAAGGCTACACACCAAACTGGAGCACTGAAATATTTAAAGTGGCCAATATTTGACACTGCGAATCAAAGACCCACCACCTAGAAGACATGGAAGGCAAGGCTATTCGAGGCTTCTACGGCGAAGAAATTCAAGTTATCAAGTATCCAAACACGTATTTTTCGAGAAGGAATTGAAGAAGAAAGGAAATTAGGTTTTTGTGAGTTGGCTGGGGTTCGATGCAAGCCACGACAGTTGGATTCGTCAATAAGATATGTATAAATAATGTAAATTCTTATGTATGAAGTAATAAATAAATATTAGTTTAAAACTGAATTCCTATGTTAATATTTAAAAGCAAATGTTCTTTTTACTGGTAATTGTATAAGGCTGCTACTGGTGTGCCTGGAAGGCTGTCTGTGATGACAAACATTGAACAGGTTGATACTCGAAGTGATGAGGTGGTCGAAGGCATGCAGTTTCGTCATTTCTCCCCTCGCGAGGAGTGGGGCTATCCGGCAGTCTAATGGTCTACGCCATTAAGCCGGGTGAAGTGCGATTCTCGCGTGCAGCTGCAGACCTTGAGTCATGCTCTGCCACTTCAGGTAGTGGCTTGCACGTATGTTGAGACCAGGACATTATCTATGCGACTTGACAGTGCCTGTGGCCGTCCCTACGACCAGTGACGTAGAGTGTGTTCATGTGAAGAGAGGGTAGGGTTGTCTCGCAATACATTGGGTGGAGGGGAGGAGATGCTTGCCAAGAGATGTCTCCTGAGTACTTTAGGCTTCAGCCTACGTTAAGATGACGAGCACAACATATGTTTGGGACAGCGAGG
Organism: Medauroidea extradentata; assembly: GCA_003012365.1. Lineage (NCBI taxonomy): Eukaryota > Metazoa > Arthropoda > Insecta > Phasmatodea > Phasmatidae > Medauroidea > Medauroidea extradentata. Next base: position 7,033 of record PNEQ01130339.1, on the reverse strand, counting down.
ACGAAGAGGCACTTGATGATATGTACAATGGTGCCGTGGCAGGGGTGTCTGCCTGCCAGACATCGGCTCCACCACCATCTCCACTGCTGATTCGGCTGCAGCAAAACTCCAGCCTCTCCGACGACTAGGTGGAAGTCGTCGGAATGTTTGGGGCAGGCAAGCGGTCCTCTGACTTCGCCGGGCCTGCTCCAAAATGGGGGCCCTCAACGGGACGACTTATTATGGCTGTAGCACCCATGGTGCATGATGTGGTGGCAGAGGATGAGGACGACGATGATGGGGAGGACATCGACGACGGCGATGATGATGATGAGGAAGGTGCCTCGTCCCACGGCGAGGAGGAGGAGGTGCAGGAGGAAGAGGACAATGTGGGGAAGGAGGTGCGGCGGGAGCTTGTCGCGCTGCGAGCCCAGGTTTGGAGTCAATAGGAAGAACTCCTGACCTGCGATTCCAACTGCAGGCCCAGCACGCCGTGGCGGGGATCCGGCACACCATCACCGCTCGCTTTCAGGAGGAAGTCCTCTTCCTCCTCAGGACACTTGTGGGACGAGAACCTGCCCAGCCCCTTCCAGAGCAGAGTTTTAAATAGTGTATATAGTGTTTTTATTTTTTGTTGTGTACAGTGTAAACCTTGTATATATATATATATATATATATATATATATATATATATATATATATATATATATATATATATATACATATAGTGTTTTAATAAATATATTATTTTTTAAACTTAAAATTGTGCATTGAGAGACATTATTCGCCTGTCATAACTTTTCTTAAAGAGCATCAGATGCACCAGTCCTTGTACACTCAATCAGTGATTACATGCCACACTATTACATTACTGTAAAAGGTTTTTAAAATTGAAATAATTATGATTGATGTCGGTGATACAGCTCTGTGTATAATACTTGTCAAGACTTGAAAATCTAGATATCTCGAGGTAAGCATGAAAAAAAAAATATTGGTGATAGGGGCGAGAGTCCCGCTTATGGTACATTACCCGCCGCCCTTAAGCACATATGTATACTGGTGGAGTCGATTCAAGTGAGTCAATAAGAAAACGAAGATAGCGGCTCAAATCCCTGGTGATCATTCCTAGAACTAAATACAATAATAGATTATTTTGGCGGACGAATTTTAAACAAAAATATGGCGGCCTCCAGAACATGTGAACAAATAACTGTTGAAAATTGGCGGGAATTTAAAAATTAAATATGGCAGATGGATCCAAAATTATTTTTAGAAATATTTAAATTTTGGGAAATTTTGGAAAATTTTGAAAGTGATGTAATCCAAGATGGCTACCAGAAACAAGATGGTGGCCGGAAACAAAATGGCGGCCGGAAACAAGATGGCATCATCCAAGATGGCGGACACATATCCGAGAATCCGAAGCCACCAGCCACTTGTGCTCGGAGGAACATAACCCATCTACTTAAGAGTCTATAGAAGTTGGCTAGCATCGCATAGGCTCTGACCATGTAGCCGTCTACTTGGGAGGCAGACATAGGTACTTATTCAACTAAATAACGTTTTCCGGCCTCCTGGGTTCACGCTAGGGGGTCGCCCAGGGTGGAATTTAAAGGGAGGAGGGGGTTTAGGACAGAGGGTCACGTGGCTTGTCCTGTGCCGTAGGAGGGAAAGACTATGGCTACCAGACAACAAGGAAAAAAGTCGCAACACGGGTGGCAGTTTTAGACTCAAATACGCGGCTGTTTAGCGTGTGTCTGCGTTGCGCTTATGAAACATATCCTCGTATCAAACACTACCTTTTAAATGTTTTTCGAGTGGAGAATTATTACAAATTACGCAAGTGAACATTAAAGTTGGCTGCCTGCCCAGCCGCCGAGCAGTGTGCAGTGCTTCGGAGATCACAGTAAAACTGTTCAACGTAATTCAGTGATATATATTTAGGAATATCATTCAAAGAACATTACACTTGTGTGAATCATCTCCCCTATATTTGATCCTTATTTTTGCAGCCGAAAATGATGAAAATGGGTGTTTTTACTATCCTTTTTTAGGTATGAGAACCTTGCTGAAGAATTTTTAAACCAAAACTAAGCAAGTACTGCACCTTTATTTGTAATATTATCGCATAAAATGATATGGTTACGACTGAATACCACGCACAGGCGAGCTATAGACGAGAAGACAGCACACCAGTTCTGTGACTTGCGCTTAGAGGCTAGGATGGGGCATGGTGCGCATGCTCTGTCGCCCTAAGTGCTTCCACCCTTCTAAGGCCTCTGACGGGCGAAATATGCCAACCTGGACGCGCAAAATAAGTTCATCCAGGCGAACACTAAAAAATATAGTGAAATTATATTTTTGTCTGAATAAAGCACACAACATTATACTTTCGCAACTATGTTTAATCCAGTAGTCATACTAAATAATATGACAAATATTACAATCATTTCCAGCGCACATTGTGTATATAGCAAAAATACTACTTACGTCTGACTAGTTTTAAATTTACTCAGTGTAATAATAATTAATACAATACTACTGCTACATCTACTACTACTACTAATACTACTGCTACATCTACTACTATTAGATACTACTACCACTACTAGTACTATTACTACATCTACTACTAGTACTACTACTACTACTATTAGATACCACTACCACTACTAATAATAATAATGACATGTTTTCGGCAAATATAATTAAGTTACATTTGCAGGATAAAAATTTAAATCGCGACAACCATTAAATTATTTATTTTTTACATCAGATAAAAGGCTTTTACAATAAGTTACAAATAATTAATTTATGTCAGCAGTTAAATTACTTTTACCATACTTAAAGTCAGCCATTACCAAAATTTAATGACGAGAAATTACCTAAATAAGCGCATAAACTAATTGTCAAACAATATACTTTGCCGCAATAACAGAACAGCCATGAAATTACATTTAATGAAAATAACTGTAAAAATGGAAATCTCTATGCACTGATAACAAATGTATGTCATTATTCAAAGTTTTCATTTTCTTCCGACTGTTTGTTTTCAAAACAAAAATATCAAAATATCTCAATTACGTTATATTACATGTAGCCTACATATTGAAATTCATTATGAAGACAATTTTACTTAATGTCGCAATAGCAGTACAGCAGTCAAAATATATAGCATAAAAACCATAACTATAAAAACAACAATCTGTATGCTCAAAAAGAAATGTACATCATAACTCATAGTTTTTTCCTTCCGACCATTAGTTTTGATCACTTCAAGTAAGCAATAAAATTCATGCTTACGGACGAGAAAATAGATGTACAGTACGCGTCACTAATTTAGGACCATTGGCAAATATAACAAAATTTGTACATAGTTTTAATTTATTGGTGCTATCTGTGTTGGAAACTTTTTTCAATATTATACTCTGAAAAACACACAATTCAAATTTGGATCATAACTTCCCGTTGTATTAATTTTCAAATGTTTACAGAAATCTCAAATTTTCTAATGATTTTTAGTCGAAAATAATATGCAGACACAATTTTAGAACATATATTTTCTCACCGAATTTTTCCTAGTTACATTTATACAGATGTAAAAGAAAAAAAAAACATTTGAGGGCAATAAAATACTTGTAATAAGCTTGGGTATTAAAAACGAAAAACGTGGAACGCATGTGGTATATAAAAGCGACGGAGTTGTCGTAGAGAAAACTCACATAACTCGTATAACTTGGAACGCAACAAAAGTCTTAATGACTTTGGCACCTATTTATGCATCAGTTACGTATAACATTGAATCTTGCAAGGATCTTCATAGGCAAGTCTATTAGAAATTCACAGACAAAAAATTTCAGGACAATCTGCATGGGATTAGCTACCTGTAGGGGGCTAGAAGAATTATTTTTAAACTTTTTAATTATTTAAGAAAACCTCATTATTAGAATTTATATTTATGAATTTAGTTTTAATTGGCACTTACTGGGTACTATGACTGCATCTAATTGCCATATCACATAGGCTACCGGTAAATAATGCAATTGTAGAGGGGCCACGCCTGTTTTTTGTTTGTAGGGGATGGTTTCGACTCTTTTTTTATGTTATCTAGATCTCGTTTAGACTAACATCATTTAAAAACAGTAATTATTTGAACGCCTTTTCACACATGTTGCAAAAATTCTCTGTACAAGCACGAGTTTCAGGGACGGATCTCTCCAATACAAATTTTAATAAACTATCCGTAATCCAATTTTCACAAGATACCGTCTCCCGAAATATTTAGAGTGAGTTCCCGAACATCCTGGATATACGCTTATGAATCTGACGAGATAGAAAAATTAAAATGATGATACTGTAAAATGTATTTAATTATAAATAGCATGTCAGCCAGTTTTAATTTAACTACCAAATAAAGGAAGTAACTATTAGGTAAAAAATAAAGCTAAAAAAAAAGAAAGGTAAAAATATACATATATATATATTGGCAAATTTGGTTATACGTAAACACAAAGAAATTAATATTTTCTAAATGGTATGTGGAGAAACGCTTTCAACAGAGGCAAATATAAGTCGAGTCGTACTATCCACTCCGAACTGCTGCACAGTTGCCAGAACGAAAACTAGGTACTGTTATTTACTGAAAGCAACTAAGCACGGAAACGTCTTGCCTGTGCAAGGCATGTGTTTGTAAACAGCACTTGTGAACCGTCCCCCCCTGGGATGCACGAGAAGTGAGGGAGGCTTAGTGGGAACGGACCGAGCTTTCGCCTGCTAGTTTGCCGAGGATAAAAGAACAACATATTTCCATTATGAGTATCGTGGCAATTGAAACTAATCGTTTAATATACAATATCAAGAATACTTGTTAATACCAAATGTCCAATGCAGTATAATCAACATCATAACATTAATATTATTAGTTTTATCTATACATTTCAGATAAAAATTTGTTCATGGGTGCAATTAACAACGTTTGTACAGTTGCATCCAAAACAGAGAGTTAGAATTTTCATTTTTAAAGAAAAACCTTACAGCATAATACGATTTACAAAAGATAGAAACAACATATATAAATATAGTTTTAATATGGCGAAGTTTCAGCTACCTGTCATTAAAAGTTTTTCACAAAAAAATAATTTGAAAATTAACATTGAAAAGATAGGGTATAAGATTATGTGCCACGGGCCCTCAACTACCAGCGATATTTTAAAAATATATTTCAAAAGCATTCGTTTATTTATGCTCTGTTGGCAGCATAACAATGTTGGTTTCATCGTAATTACATTTTCACGACATCAGGGGCGTCATTTTGGGCTACAGGGGGGGGGGGGGGCTAATGCCCCCCCCTGGATTTGGAATTTTTGTGTATAAATAAATTTTTTGTATTTTTAAATGTAAATAATGCTAACTTAAGGACATAAAACAGAAGTTTTATTATTAAAGTATCTAATTTATACATGCTTAATTAATAGAAAAGATGCAAGAAGGTCACTGTCATCAGAAAACAAAATCTTGCCCCCTCCCCCCTGGAAAAGCCTGAAATGACGCCCCTGCACGACATGCTGTCATTAACCAGTGGCGGAGGCACCACACACATGAGCACCCATTTTTTAAGTGGCCCGTCGTAATATACTTTCAAATCCACAACATAAAATACCCAGGAAAGACACTGAAAGTTTTCTGAAAACTTCGCAGGTTTCCAACTCGCTGTAGTATATTCCTTTATTTATTTTACATGGCTTTTTACGTCCCCCGGTTTTAGGCTTAACAGGGGACGGCTTACAAACCAGTTTACATACTAATAAACGAACACAAACATCCATGGTCGAGCGCCGAGCCCGGATTCGAACGGGGGCCCACTCGCACCGCGCGCCGTAGTGTAGTTTCCTCTCACGTAGCCGGGCTCTTTAAAAGGTGAGATTAAACTTTTATAAATAAGTAAGTTATTGCAGAAAAATCGTTTAGAGTGGTGGATGAAAATAGAATGTCATTATGTAGGCCTACTCACCAAGCCAGAATTCAGTTTCGCAAGTTGAAAGCACATTGCACACACTACACTAGGCTCACGACTCACGTGGTCACAGACGCAGGTAAGAACCAGAGGAAGTAAAGTATTCAAGAGTGGACACGGCCATGTTAACCAACGTGCCACTAAAAAAGGGGCATCATTCACCAGCAACTTTGGAAACAAAAACTTTTAGTTTACAGGTCGGCAACAAAAATACGTTATCTAACCTCCTGTTCAAATTTTTGGGGAAAGTAGAACATTTGTACGCCCGTTCTACACGTGAATGAACATAATCACAATTATTTGTAGAACAGGAGTACCTCCTGATATTCCCTATAATAAAATTTAATTATAATTCTTCCACAAACACAAAAACAATTTACGACTCGTAGCCATCACGAGCAGTCCGAGTAGTCACGAGGCCGCGAGTCTCATGGCAGAAAACTTCCGAAAAGTTATTGTAATTGAAAATGTCAATTACTGTAAATAAATAAAAATCTAATATATACGCAATAAATGCTTGACACGCTAGTGTCATAAACCACCAAACATTGTCTTCATACTACACATAATGATTACTTTGTAATGTTGGCAGTGCATCATGCCCTTCAAATCAGTGGCCCTGGTCGCCCTATTCTGTGTCCACCCCCTGGTAAGAACTGAAGCTAGGTTTTTCCAGTTTTCCACAAACAGCAAACAAGTCCCGTTAATGTGTGGCCCTCTGCGAGGGAAGGAGGGGTTGGAGAGGAGAGGATTAGCCAGGACACTTCCTGTCCCCGTGCCTGTGCATTGAAGGAGAGGAGAGACGGCTTTGCTCAAAGTTCTGCCTGTGCCTGTGCATTGAAGGAGAGGAGAGACGGCTTTGCTCTAAGTTCTGCCTGTGCCTGTGCATTGAAGGAGAGGAGAGACGGCTTTGCTCTAAGTTCTGCCTGTGCCTGTGCATTGAAGGAGAGGAGAGACGGCTTTGCTCTAAGTTCTACCTGTGCCTGTGCATTGAAGGAGAGGAGAGACGGCTTTGCTCTAAGTTCTGCCTGTGCCTGTGCA
>PNEQ01130338.1:0-18312 GCA_003012365.1 Medauroidea extradentata | reverse complement strand
GTAATATGAACTCCCGAAAAATAGGACATGTTCTATTACGTTTTTGGGTAACGTTTCGGGTACAAAATCTGCCATGCCCAGAACCAAACCCCTTGTGGAGGTGCTGGAACTGCACTCAGACGGAAGCAGAAATGCTACCAGAAAATGGGCATAGAAACTGCTATGAAATTGGGCATCGTGTGAGGCCGGCTTTAGCGAACGAAGCGAAACTAGTGGCAGAAATTTTCCCTGTGCCAAGCTCTCCCATAAGAAAACGTATTTTCTTTCTAACCAGTAGTAGAATTAACCTTAGTTTGCACAGGGAAAATTTCTGCAACTTGAGCTCTGGTATCCCTAATGCACCAAGCTGACCAATCACAGAGCTTTAAAGAATTTTAAGTTACATTAAGATGATAATTTAAAACGCGAAATTGATTTATTATCACTTTAAAATTAAATTAAATGACTATTATGATTTCAAAGTTTATTTAAATTTAATTTTACTACGGTTTCGTATTTATATGGTCTCTTAGCGATTGAAGCAAAACTAGTGGCAGAAATTTTCCCTGTGCCAAGCTCGCCCATAATAAAACGTATTTTCTTTCTAACCTATAGTAGAATTAACCTTGCCCCGAGCATTGCCATAGAGGTTCCGACGTCAGTACAGACAATGGTTATAACAGGGGGGCGGGGGGCATGCCGTGGCCACCTTCCGTTATTCACTGATTTCAGTGGCCAGTGCTTTCAGTAATGTTAGCTATAGTTCCGATATTGCTGACGGCACTGATAGTTGATGACGATATCCTGTGCGAGGCTACATCCGTTTACTGAGATTACCGATTTTACTGGCGTCAGTGTTGTCAGTAAACCAATATTTTTAGCGGAAATTCAAAAGTAGAAGTTATCTAATAGCAGGACAAAGAGTATTTTTAAGATATAAGGGCCAAAGTGGGTATTACGTAATTTAGATATGTTTATTTTAAGTCTGTTTATAGCGTCAAGTTGATTTAATCAGTTCCGACTACGGCGTATCGTAAACAACAAATGTCCACCTCCACCACGAGCTATAAAAAGAAAATATCGGCACATAAACTAGAAAAGACATAATTTATTTCAAGGGGTTAGCTCGCGACCCCAATTTACGACCAAATAAGAACAACTCTCCGGGGCTGTAACCACAAACGGCAAAACACGGTACCAAAATCTAGGTAACTGTGGTGAACTTCTGTGACATGCTAAAAAAAACTAAATAAAATTAAATTGACCAAACCCTAAGACATATCCTGAAGTTCCTAACGTCCTCGGCTGCTTTAAAAATAGGCTAGCATAAATAATTTAAAAAATATATATATCAAACAACCCGAAACTGAATACAACTGTATTTCTAACACAAGGGTCTTAACCATTAAGTAAATAAATGAAAAGAAAATTGTTCGTCAACACACGACTCTATTTAAATTTTCAACACGACTTCAGTTACAACAAGCAATAATCTTGCTTCAAAAATAAAATATAAACTTTCGACCAAAAAGAATAATTGGGTTCAAACACCCAAGTTAACATGACAGTGTAAACACAAAAAAAAATATTAAAGATCAGAGACTGGATTTATAAATTTTAAAGTACGTTTTAACGATTACCTTGGTTGGCGACAACAATATACAAAACGTGAATAAACTTCAACTAAAATAATAGAGACTTCAAAACCAAATCAAAGTACGAACTGAATAAGTACTCTCCCGGTGAATTCTATAAGTGTACAAGAATAGTGAAAGTCAGCCTAAGAATATTAAAAAAAATTAATAATAATTATTATTATTATTTCTTAAGACTAATTTGACGACAATAACTTCAACGACTCGGCCTCAATACTGAAAACTTCGTGGCAACTACTTACAATGGAATCGTCTCGACGAGAAGGTCCTACCGCCACGGCATCCTAACGGCGACTGCCCCTAGTGGGCCGTGGATATCTCTTAAAAACTACATGATGTGCTAACTACATACTAAAAATAACAAAGATCTAAGACCTAACCACACTAGCCTTATGTCTTCATATTTGCATCCTCGGTGACCTGACTCCGAGGGTCGTACGTCCGTCTTCTTCCATGGTCGGCAAGCAACTCTCTCTCCTCACTTCTCCTGACGCCATGTTAAAAACCACTCCACGCCGCAAGAACTTACTCCATGTGGAGTCCTACTCGCCAATCAAGGATCGAATATCCTGTTAACCGACCAATCCACACCTCCATGGTGACACAACTCTGCTGATGGCAGAGCAATCGGTGCGACATCCGTACAAGCAAAACAAAAGATTAACGACTGCCAGTGCAAGGGTCGCCAACTCTCCGGGGCTGTATCCTACAGTACATCTGTTGTCGCAGCTGCCCAGTATGGGGAAGGGGGGAAGTGGGACCACTGTCAGGAGTTATCAACCCTATGTCAAGCAGCGCGAGCAGTAGAAGGAGGGCGAGAGGTGCACATAGCCCGCCCCCCTCCTCACACTGCCCCAGACCCACCGGCCACCCAAATCGACAGTCAGTACTACGTCTCACTCCTACCCCCTCCGCTCCCCAGCTTTTCCACGCTAGAAGCCCGTCACGGATAGTGACCGCGCTAGGACACATTAGCGAGAAAATAAACAAGAGAAAAAAAACAGAAAAGTCAAAAGAAAGCCTCGCTCAGCCTAGCGAACGCAGCAACATTAAAACAACAGGTCACTCAACTTCACTGAAGATCTAAAATCCGATCAGCGCGACTTTATATCTTAACAAAAAATCATCCTAAAAAAAATTTTAAAACCCGAGAATTAACCAACGTAACATTACTGGGGTCGTCGTGCTGTGTGGACCCCACAAATAGTAATACAATGAAATAAAGGGTTTATGTGTGTTGACAGCATCAGATACAAAAAAAAAATTACTTAGAGCCACCAAACCATCACGCTCCCGTAAGACCTACCCCAACCAAGGTTATCATTCTACCAATTTGCATCTTTTTTTTAAAATAATGTAGCATTTGGCTACAGATAGATAGCATATTTATTTTCTTTGTTTTCAAACTTCATGTGTATATAATCATTTTATCTAAATCTAGTTCTTTAGATTGTTTTAAATCCAGATTTTCATGCGTTTGGTTGATTAATATTATTTTACAGTTTAATTTTCTTTGGATAGTTAGGGATAGTTATTATATGCCTCTACCTAGGTTAACTAGTTCAATTATTTTATTTATATATTTGTATTTATGTCAGGAATCACATCCTATAAATTTAATTTAATTTTAATATTTTTTTATTTTAAATTGAATGTATATTTCCCGTTTCTGTTTTTATTTTGTATCCTCGTTGGGGATCGCGATTTATTCTTTTAATCTCTTACCCAGACACCTGGATAGGTTTATTAATTGTTGATTTAGAGAATAGTCGAAGGTTTTGGGGAATTTGAAGGTATTCTTGGCTTGGCTTCGGTAGAAACATGACGCGTTTTGCGCAATTTCGCTCTATGCTCGTAAAGCGAGCACCATCCTAAATGTACGACAGAATTTTGGAAAGCCAAGAGTAAGTTAAGGGCATAGGAGGACAAATTAACATTGTAGAAGAGTTAATTTGTGCCTAATTTTATTTTGAGTGAGCGAGAAATGCGGCCGACGACAGGGGCGCCTCGGCATGACACCATTGCCGAACTATGTTCGCCGATTGGTATGACATCGTAAAATTAATATTAACAGCACGTTTTCTGCCTCGACGATACTTTAGGAGTATCTATCATTCTGTTTGCTACATCAGAGCATTAAATTTTCGTCAGAACATCCAGAAGTTAGTGTCATGACTGTAGGCTACCAAGGTCAGAAGTCCTGAGAATAATTTTTTTTAAGAACCTTTTGCCTACCGCTCAAAAGAGTTGGAGTTATAACCGGGAACATTATTATTTATTTCAAAGAAGCTTATGTAATCAGGGTGAAATTTAAACCAGTTAGAACAAACGCCAGCATAGAATTTTAAATTCAACATTTATTTTCAAAGGCCTAAATTCATTTAATTAGCAATAATATCGTCTGGATTAATTTATTATTATTCAAGAACATGTTCCTCATAAGTTAATGTTGTAAAGGATGTGTTAGTATATTACCAGATTTGGTTCAAGCCTATTTATTAACTTCAGTTTTACATCCTATACCACTATAACTAGCACTATTAACTATTCAGTCAAAAAATTTCTCTACTATCCAATTGATCTTGCTTAGTAATTAATATTCTAAGAGTTTTATCTTAACAAGGGTAAATGTGTTCTATGTTCCAGCATATGTCACAACACTGGTTACATACACAATTTTCACACTACATAATAAGCAAATACACACATTAAAATAACAAATACTCCTTTAGGACTTTAGTATGATAAATGTTCTTTTGCAGATGGAGTGTGACTTAGCAAGGTGTAATATAGTAATTAATACGCTCAATTTGGATACTCGCTGCGCAGGCCAGCTGGATAACTAATGAGGTCCTGGTGATCCTGTTACAAACTTTGGAAGGGAAGAGCAGCAACCAGGTAGACTTCCCTGGTCTCCAGCGGCTGCATGCCCCATGGCCAGCTGCCAGACTTCGAGCTCCACTCTCTCAGATGCATCTCAACTACATCAAAATCACGGCAATATCAGTGCTAGGACAATACAAGAGTACAAGTTACCCTTGGATTTCAGGGTAACAATATCTGAAACATCATAACCTTTTTAACAATCAATAACATTAGCAACAAGCCTCATTAGCGACCATGATCACATCATCAACAATGTTACATTAGCAGCATCACTTAAGTCTTTTATAAATGCAACCAATGTCTCAGAAAGAGATAGGGCACCCCAAATGTAAAAAAAAAAAACATTACCAACAAATTAAAATCTAGCTTTTCCCACCCTTAATAATCCTTACATATTATTCACATCTCGATGGGGACGGTTGTAAAGGAAAGTCTGACGTAGAATCACACCACTCTTGTCCGTCAGGATGAGAGTTCCAACAAGAAAACACAAAACGATAAGAATCTTCATCGGTTGTTGTCCGTAAACTAGTATTCGGACAGCTCAAAACCAGTGGAAGTTCATGCACAGCACTACACCTTGAAGAATCAAACATCTCTGGCTCTGCTCCACAACCTCGTTCAGCCAACCAAGGTACACCTACTGACCATCAGCCAGGACAAGGGTGTCACAGTCACGACAGTTATCCTCTGCAGCGGACGGTGGACTGGACCCAAGTCGATCGGCAGGGTGATGTTCCATGGTGGTAGTGGGAATAACTGGAGGCCAAGCAGGTAACCAGGTAACCAGCCAAATCTACTCCTCTTCCTACGACCGGAACCAGACATCTTCTTCTGGAGCCAGAGTGTCCGAGCGCTGTTGACCAGGATCAGGGCAGGAGCTCAACCAGCCCCGCATACCCCAGTAGTCGACATCACAGCGCCAGGGCAGCTTACCAAAGTCTCAACATTACGAAGGAAAATGGACACATCTCAGCCTTTACGAGACAGTACCTCCATCTTCTTATATTCGTTTTCGTTTCCAGCAGCTGGTAGATCCTAACATTCCCACCCACATTTAGGACAATTAAGCAACATTATTACCCCATAAGTTAAATGACAAAAAAAAAAAAAAAACAAGAATAACAAAAAACTATAAGTCGGCAAGTTACTTCCAATCCTATACTAAGAAATGGGTGCACCTAGATCTCCCTTTAACATACGACAGGTGAGTAGGCCTCACCACAGCTAAAAAAACTTTTCTTGACCTCTACAGAAAGATTAAAGGGGTTGAAAATCAGACCCCATCAACTGGATTCAGTTTCTTGGACGTACTCCATTGCAAATTGAACGACTGTCAAAGAAAACTAAACAAATAAAAGAAAACCATAATAAAAGCAGAGTATGCTTCAGTCAGCAAGATACATACACAACAAGAAATTCCAAAAAGGAATCGGGTCAAATATAAACAAGGAACAAACAGATTATAAATGAAAATAATAACAAATAAAATAAAAAAAACAAGTAACATGCGACACAACGATGAGATGAAACAAAAAAACAGCAAATATCAGACACGAACAGATAAATAACAAAAAGACACAAAAAATAGACGAGACAAAACGCAACAGATAACAAACATATACAGAAAAGACAAACGACACAACGAAGAGACGAAACAAGACACAGTAGTTTTCCAGACAGACGTATATTTACACTTGGCGACACACACCAGCACGGGAAGGACCATGGACGCTATCGTCCTCGCCGTCACAGTCAGGGACCTGACCTCGCACACCGAGGCCCTGGTGGTGGAGGGACTACGTGACCAGGTCATCCTAGGTCAACCTTTGCTGCGGGAACAGGAGGCCGTCATCGAGGAGAGATACGAACGGTGTACGCCGTCAACCAACCGCCAAACCCAGTCCAGAACCAGATCAGCTTGGCCGAATTTCAACACGAGGTCCTGCAGGAGTTCCAACAGGCGGTCCAACGGATCCTGACGGAGCGAGCCGAGGTCTTCGCCTTCTCAGACCTACTGCAAGCGACCACCGCCGCAGAACTCCCCATTCCAACACCAGATGCAGACCCGGACTACACAGGCTGGCGAGGTTACGGCCTTCAAGAATAGCACACGATACGAGAGCAAGTAGACGAGATGTTGCAAGACGGGGTCTTTGAACCCTCGGACAGCCGCTACAACGCCCGGATCGTCCTAGTGCCGAAGGACGGATCCTTGAGGTTTTGCGCAGATTTTCGCCCCCTGAACGCTGTGACGCAGAGTGCCCCACCTCCACAATTGAGCGTCGACGAGGCCTTGGCCGGCCTGGGTGATGCCCGCATCTTCTCCGTCCTAGACCTCAAATCCGGGTATTGGCAGGTGCCAATACGCCCAGAGGACCGCAAGAAGGCCGCCTTCACGACGCCAGATGGACGCCGTTTCCAATTTCGAGCCATGCCTTTTGGCCTCAAGTGTGCCCTGGCGACATTACAGCAGATGATGTCCCGGGTGCTCGAAAGCTACATTGGCGAGATCATGATGGCCTACCTCGACGATGTGATCGTGTGGTCGGGGACGTGGGAGGAGCATTTACGACACCTGGAGCTGGTGTTAGAACGCCTCGCCGTTCACCACCTAGTTGTGGCACCTCAGAAATGTCACATCGACAAAACCACCGTCGACTTCCTGGGGCACGTCGTGCAAGCCGACGGAAACTCAGCACACCCAGAACAACTGCAGAAGTTGGCCAACAACACGTTTCCCACCACCTGGAAACAGATGCAGAAGTTCATTGGCCTGGCCAACTGGCTACGGAACTACATACTCAACTTCGCCACGATCGCTGCCCCACTGACGGATTTGCTGTCCACTCAACAGAAATACAAGTGGAACCCGATAGCACAGAACGCCTTCGACCAACTCAAGGCGCAGTTCACCAGGTGTCACGTCCTAGCCAGAGTCGACCTAGGACGACGACTGTACGTGCAGACAGACGCCAGCACCGTCGGCGTGGGAGTTGTCCTCTACCAGCTGGATGACCCCGGCGGACGCCTCGTAATCAGCTACGGAAGTGCCAAGTTCGGCGAGGCCGAACTGAGGTACCACAGCAACGAGTAGGAGTGCCTCGCCGTCGTCTGGGCCTTGAAACGCTACTGCCACCACCTGGAGGGCCGCCCATTCACACTCAGGACCGACAACAAGTGCCTCACTTGGTTAGACACCATGCAGGGCCTACGGGGGAAGCTCATCCGTTGGGCCCTACTGCTGCAGTCGTTCGACTTCACCGTCGAGCACGTGCCCGGCGAAGCCAACAAACTCCCTGACTACCTGTCACGAGAACCGAACCCTGAACATGTCATCACGGACGACAAGGACGTCGAATGTTTGGCCCCACCACCACGATGTCAACCACGGTCAACAACACAGGCCCAGGCGTCCTTGAACGCCATACAGCAGGTCCCAAAACTGAACACCTGGCCAGATGTCAATACCAAACGCAGATGACGTCTGCCATCGCCCAGCAACTGGTAAACAAGTGCGCGAAAAGGTGTGGCAGACCGTGTACGTGTGTTGGACGGCGTGATTCAGGCCAAGTCTTTGAACCCCAACACAGAATGGTAGACGTACGTCCCGCCAGAAGCCAGAGACCGAGTCCTAACCTTCGCCAACGACCACACCCTCGCCGGACACCCAGGCGTAGATCAGACGAGACGCAACGACGCCGACCATTACCATTCGCCAGGGTTGAATGTAGATGTCCGCAACTACATCCGTCTGTGCCAGGAGTGTCAACAATAGAAGGCCAGGTGGAGTGACGGCGTCCAACAGCAGGTCCCACGACTTCCTAGTGAGCCAATCCAAACTATAGCCTTGGACCTGATGGGGCCGTACCCACGCACACCGCACGGGAAGCTCTATCTACTGGTCGAAACCGACTTGTTTTCCAGGTGGGTGGAGGCCTTCCCCCTCTCCTACGTGCATAGCTCCAACCTCATCCAAACATTGACGAAAGAATTCTTTCCACGCTGGGGTTACCCCCGGGTGCTCCTCACGGATAACGGGACGCAGTTCGCCGGATGCCGTTGGCGGAAGTGATGCGACACCATGAAAGTCAACCACCACACCACACCTGCCTACCATCCTCGTGCCAACCCCACCGAACGACGCAATCAGGACTTGAATGTACAGCTGCATCCTCGAGTGGGAACCGAACACGAGCAGTGGGACCAACATATCACGGACGCCCTGCTCTGCCTCCGACACTGCGTCAACCCCGCTACTGGTCAGACACCCACCAACTTAGTCCAAGGACGCAACTTGCTGCTACCAGGTGAGCCACAACCCAACGTGACTTTGACACCGCCCCCAGGTCCCGGCATCGCGACGCCGAGCCAAACCGCCACAAAGCAAAACCAGGCAGACTACGTCCAGAGAATCATGCCCACCACAAACCGAACACCACAAGTCTTGGACGTCGGCCAGGAGGTCTATATGCAGAACCACCCCCTGTCGTGAGGACCACGCAACTTCCGCGCCTGATTCGCGCCACGCTGGGTGGTGCCCTGCGTGGTGCGACGCCAAATCAGCGAGACCACCTACATAGTGAGGGACGGTGCCAGAAAGTGTCGAAAAACACATCGGGATGATCTGCGAGTCGCCACCATATCCCTCGTTCCAGAGGAAGAAGGGGACGATGGGAAGCCGCCCCCAGACGCCGCGACGCCGGAGGCACGGGGCGAGGAAACGAGGCCAGCAGGAGAAGTGGATGGTCCGCTTCAGCTGGACGTCTTCTTCGCTCCGACCCCGGCACGTGAAGGCGAGACGCCGCACCCAGATGCCGCACCCGACCCGATCATCACCGATCCGGACGACGAGACGCTCGAACCACCACCCACGGTCAGGGAGGTGTGGGGACCCTACACGCCCTTGGCCGACGAAGTCTTCACGGTCTAGGTGGAGGAACCCCCGGGGGAGGCGCCGCGACGCCTGAGGCGGAGAAGGCGGGCGGCTAGACGCCCGTCCTCGACGGAGCTGGACGAGACGATCTTGGCTGACCCAGAGGCTGCGCCACCCCCACGTCCAGAGCACATGACATCGACGCCACCCCCAGACGCCTGGGGCATCGCACCGCCCCCGCCTTGGTCCAGCCCCGACTGCCTAGGGAACGCCGAGAGCCGCCGAGCGGGCCTCCTACAACGGAAGCGACCAGGGAGGATCCCCGACAAGAGCCGTACAATCTGAAGCGACGGCAAAGGCTGCCCCGCCGCCGATGCTGCAAGTCCAGCCGCCATCGCGTTGCAGCTGAGACAACAAGGATCTGTCTGGAGCCACCG
Organism: Medauroidea extradentata; assembly: GCA_003012365.1. Taxonomy (NCBI): domain Eukaryota; kingdom Metazoa; phylum Arthropoda; class Insecta; order Phasmatodea; family Phasmatidae; genus Medauroidea; species Medauroidea extradentata. The sequence goes on along the minus strand of PNEQ01130338.1, from coordinate 8,479 downwards.
CCACACCACTCACCATAAAAACCAGGTATGCCAGCAACCACCTCAAGGTCAGGTCAAAAACTGGCTTCTCAGGGGGGGCATTTGACGTCGTCCCAAGCCCTAGGCCTGGGAAGTTCAGCCCGTCCTGACCTTGTGACAGTGTTATCTCAGCGTGCTCCAGACCCCCTCCACCCCTTTACCAAACGCCAACAGTGCCAGTGAGTGCGGGGCCGTGTGCCAGCGACACGTGTGAAAGTTTGAAACGCCGCCTCCATGTGACGTCACAATGCCCCACCACCACCAACCTCACCGCTAAGCAGACAGTGCTTATTAACGTAATATGAAACTAATATTAACAAACTGAAGACTGAGATGCGGCCAGCAATCAATATACCTTCAGCAAGAGCCATCTTAATATTAAGTCTTCCTAGTTTTATTCAGCTACGTGGTCACACATTTTAGGGTCAGTGTTTTGATGTATGTTAATTTAAAGGAATGTTACTTAAGTAATTTATCATCACCAGTAATTCTTATTATTTTTTATATGTCTCACCGCCACTTGAATTGTCTTTGTATTCATCTAAATTTCATTATCACTATCGTAACGGTACTCTAACGTACCTGCCGGCTAGGAGCTCGCGCGACGCCATTTTTTTTTTCGCCAGTTCATCGTAAGTCGGCCACGAGGTAGGACGTGCGTCCTGGAGAGGGCTCTCAACTTTGTCTTTCACTGATTGTAACTGCAATAGGTATTTACGTTTTCTAATCATCTTTTCACCCTCTTGGTTTACCTTGTGATTTAGTTCGTGCGCTTATCGCCTATGCCCTTAAATTTAATTTCTCCGCCTGCGCGTCCGGGCCGAGGAATCTACATTTACGGCCGTCGGCCGCCTCCGACAGAGTGTTACCAGGACTCTACTACAGAGACTCATCTTTATTGTGTACGAATTTAATTGAATCGGCTTACGCGCCAAATTAAATCGCCGTTTAAACGAGAGAGAAAGCGTATTTTCATTGTGTGCGTGACCACGTGGCAACCACTCTAACGTGCTACCTGTGTTGTTGCAAATAAAACACCGCTCATCAAGTAAGTCTGTTGTGAATTATTTAATAACTTGTCAGAGCTGACTATCATTCTAGTCCTAGGGCAAGGGGTTGTGTGGGTGACCCGAGAGAACCCACGTGGTGAGTTAGCTAGTTTTCTCGGAGTGCTTCCACGTTGTAGCCACCAAATACAGCATCATCCACCACTGCAGGAAGGAGAGGACCGCCAGCCGAACAAACCACGCCCTGAACCGACAACTCACCGTCCTAGCCGGGCAAACTGCTAGGTGGCGCCCATTTTCAATTCAGCACCATCTACGCTTCATTTTACACCTGCACCCAATTTTAATAATCAGCCAACTTCCTCTCCAACCTGAGTGGTGACTATATATATATATATATATATATATATATATATATATAGGTATGTCAGGAGATAATTAAAGAAAACAGGGAAGACTATTTTAAAGACAATAGAGGGATTTTATGTAAGAAAGAAAGAGATAAATATTTAAATGTGGTACCAATGAGTCTTGTTTCTAAAGTATTAGAACATCACTATAAAGGCCCTGGCACAATTGGCGTTGGTTGTTGGTGTCGGTGGTTTGTGTGCGACACATCCCAAGGCACAATAGACTGTTGGAAAGAGCGAGTTTACTGTTTCGTGAACAAGCCATCAGGTGGCAGTAAATCTGTAAAATGGTATATTGTTTATGTTTGGGAATGTTTACATCTGCGAACGTTCACATGTGATTGAAACAAAAAATCGTCTACCACTGTTTGAACTTACCAGTTGTTCCTACAATGTCGGCAATTTATTTCCATGTTTTTGCTTTTAGGGATTCATTTTTGTATATCGTGTGTTTTATGTTAAAGACAGGTGGTCTCTGATATACCGCACAAATTAATAATCCTATGTCAATACCAGTCTTTTCAGCCATCGTTTTGTATTTATTTTTTTCAAAACATGTGTTGTTATGCTTTGTGGTGGTATCTACAACACACTTCCTGATTGGTCAGTAGCAGTACACAGCAACACACACTCGGATTCGCTAGTTGGTGGCAACACACTCTCTGATTGGCCGGTTGGTGGTATAAAGTTCAATATTTTGAACTCGCACCAACACAAACCACCAACACCAACCGCCAACACCAACCACCAACTGCGAGTTAAATGATTTTGGGAATAACCACCAACATCAACCATCAACTACCTACCGTCTACCGCCTGTTGTGCCATGTCACATATGCTTTCCTGTACTTCAAGTGTCACCAACACCAACCACCAACACCAACGCAAATTGTGCCAGGGCCTTATAACTCCATTTTTAGCTCACCAAGGAGAAAAACGTTCTCAGAAATTGCTTAGTACAATATACTGGTGGCCTAGTTTAAAGAAAGACGTAGAAGAATATATTTTATAATGTGAAGATTGTGTAGGTAGAAAAAGTAATTAAGCAGTAAGAGCTCCGTTAGGTTCCTTATCAGAAGTGTCATCCATTTCAATTAGTTTCATTGGTTATTCTTGGTACATTGCCAATAAGTGAGAGCGGAAATAAATATGTTTTAACGTTTACGGATTATTTCACGAGATATTGTGAAGCAGTTCCGATGCCAGATCAGAGTGCGGAGACTGTAGCTAAACATTTTGTCAAACAGATAGTGTTGAAACTTGATTGTTCAGAGAGATTACTTACGGATCAAGGTAGGAATTTCGTGTCGAAATTAAAGTTAGAAACATGTAAGTTATTGAAAATTAAGAAGTTACAGACGACACCGTTTAGACCTCAGAGTAATGGTAGACTAGAGAGGTTGCACAGAACTCTAGCAGATATAATATCACATTATGTAGATGAGTGTGGGAGTAATTGGGAAGATTACCTCCCTTATGATGTTTACGCGTATAGGACAATGCCACATTCAGTAACAGGATATAGACCACATTTTATGTCGTATGGGAAAGATATTCGATTACCCCCTTAAGGGAACTTATTTGTCAGAGAGATGTAAATTAGAGGTGTAATCCTGCAGTAGAACCGACCCTAGGGCACCTCGGTTGTTAGGGAGAAAAAGCAACTCAGAGGGGTAATGCTGCAGAAGAACACATCGATAGGTTGAGAGAAAAAATAGTAGGATCTTCAAGATAGCTACAGATAGGTACAAAGTAGCTTTTGATAAACAGAAAGAATATTATAAGAAAACTAAAGTGCCAAATATTGAGGAAGGTGATTACGTATATTTGTACACCCAGCATTAAGAAAAGTAAAGTGTCGAAATTTCATAAGTACTGGTCTGGACCTCGTAGAGTATTGCGTATGTTAGGTAAACTACGTATGAGATTGAGTTAGATAAACGTAAATTAAATGTACACAGTGATAGAGTAAAATTGTCGAATTGTCGTGTGCCCACGTGGCCGGGTGCTTTCCCATATGCCGTGGCTGTACTTGCGCTCGCCCGTTCCGTAATGTTGGCATGGTGCACACAACGGGCTGCGAGATAATTACGTGCAGGCTGTTGCACGTCAAGTTAACGTTTATGAACGGATTAACAGATAATGTACATAAAAATACAAATGATATTTCGGATTTAGTTACGAAACTACTTAAGGAAATTATTGCAAGAACTTCGCAAGGTAGAGAAATTAAAGTTACATTGGATCTGATTAAAGCTACGGTAGACTATAATAGTGCCATACGAGAGTTAGAAGTAACAGTAGAATTGTTGAAACAAGAAGTGACAAAGATAAAAACCTCATTAGATATTATATCTACAGGAAAACTTTCTAGTGTATTGTTGACTCCAGGTAATATCAGAGATATTAAGAGGTATAGCTTTAAAATTGCCAGATGATAAAACATTACCGTATATACTCGTGTATAGTGCGCACCACGATTTTTGCAACAAGTTACAGGGAAAAAATAATTTTTAGTGCCTAACTAGTATGTAAAAAAAAAATACACGGGAGGGTAATCTGAGCGTGCGGTGAAACAGCTGGCGTATGCCGTGGACTCCCGTTCTACCGCCGTCCTTTTTGGGCTGCCGTGGCCGTGTCCCGGCCACGTGCACTCTCCTCCCTCCCCCCGCTACAGCAGGACATAAGGCACTGTGCTTCATCAGTGGAGACGTCAACACCAACGTCCTCCCCATGAAGGTACATTACAGTCTACAACTAGCAGTTTTGGGCAAGTCAAATTCGTTTGCAGGGCCCGCAGCGTATTTGCTAGCATTTTCAACAAAATCTAAAACTGTCCCAGACCATGTGAACATGTTTATGACGTCGGGGCACTACGCGCCACGACGCACATCAGGTGCCAATCTGCAACAGGCATTGTGTACATAGTGACGTTAGTTAATCACAAAGCATACCAGAATACACTGTAGATTTGCATGATTGCTTACAGTACTCTTTTTTGAAAAACGCTTTGAACACTTTGGATATTATTTCAGTTGCTTAAGTCATCATGGTGGCAAGGACACTTGGGAAAGCCTGCCAAGAGTGTTTTAATTTACTTTTTGTGTTATTAACATTTATATGCTCCTTAAGAGCAAGTTTGATGCATGTATTCTCTTAATTCAAGCAGAATCTTATTATGTATTTCATTTTTGAATTTAATACGTATTTTATTCTAACAATGCTTTCAGAGATTGCCCTACAAAAGACTGGCAGTTATATTTATATGTAATGGACAGAAACATTCTTAAAATTATTTCTTTACTTTTTCATGACTTTTGGTTTTGCATTTATGTTTAACTTAGAATGTAAGAGCAAATCCACCACGTCTGGCGGGAACGCCGGCTTCCGGGTCCCCGCCTGATGCCATATTGCGTTAGTCTTCGCCCGTCAGCGAACAAGTAGGTTGTGCGCGCGGAGTGCGGTCACGTCTCCCTGAGGTCCCTCATCTTTAGTGAAGTAATCATTTGGTTTTAAATAGTTTATTTAGTCTACCGGAACCTTTTAGTGTCTCTTCATGGCTTCAGGGATCGACGCGCGTCAGGGCAGTGCTATTTGAGCCTCCCTCATATCTTTTCACTTAAGTCCATTGTTGGTCGACGGCACTTTTCACAGCTTTACTGATTCGCTCCGAGCGAATATTTTACGTATGGTCAATGGTGACACTGCTCGAGGGTGTTTCAAGCTAATAAACCACCACGCTGGTTTCAATTCACGTCAGTGTTTTCCTCAAAGGCAACAATGACTTTCTTCCCCTCCGCACCCTAATGAGCCACAGCAACCAGAGTCGTCGGGAGCAGCGCGTGTCAGGTAGGCTAGCACGCAAACCGCCACGAGGACTTCCTACACCGACAAGCGGCAGGAGGGCCAGGTTACATGGCCAACAGGCCGTCGACCCACACCAGACGTCAATCTCAGGTAACCTCACGTCGGGCACATCCTTTGGTTTCCCTGAACTGACCCTGGCCTATCCTGCGCCGTGTTACAGCACGAGGGACGCTATGATGGGGGGGTCAAGGAACGAATGGGGAAGAAAGGACACATAGCTGGCAACGTGTAAAAGAGAGAGGAAAGATAACATTCACACTGTAAAGAGGGAGAAGGCAGGGAGGGAGGGGGGCGAGCCAGAAGGGGTGGGGTGGCTTGTCTCTCTGCCAAGGTCGCTTGTTTTCTACCAGCCCTCGCCTCGCGCGTGTGCCTTGCTCTGCTGTACCAGCCGCTTCCAGCATGTCCCCCCCCCCTCTTCCTTTAAGCCATTGAGATACCATCACCCCGAAGATAACATGCCACATGCCGTGACAGCAGCAAGCTTGTCTTTTTTATCTTTCCTGGTGTGTTTGAGGGGACGGGGGAAGGAAAAAAAGAATGATGCTCTTTTTTTTCTTCCTTCCTTTCCTATGAAAAGATAGCCAGTCACGGAGCCATCAAATATCTTTCCCGTGTGGGGGATGAGGAAAAAAGCTGAGAACAACGATGCCTTTGTTTTTCTTTCTTCCCCATGGACCGTTAGCTTATTATGAGACATCATAATTAACTTTTAGGGATTTAGCAGTGAAGGTTACTACAGAGCACTGCAAGAGAGGAAAGGGGGAGAATAAGAAAAGGATAGGAGTAATGATGGAGGAACTTGGCCGTGAGATTGTTCTCTCTCTGCCTCCCACTGTTGACACCTGTCAGTTTACGACTATAACTTCGGCTTCTGCCCTTTCCCTTCCCCAGCAAATTCCGTACGACCGCCGGCCTTTTTTTCCTCTGCTTCCTACTCTTGACACCCGTCAATTTACGGCTTTTATTTCGCCTTCACACCCACCCCCCTTCCCGGTGCCGCCCCTCATCCGACCACTGACCTTTCTTTCACATATTTTTTTTTTATTTTCCGTGTATAGTATGCACCCCTGAGTTTTTATCAGTTGTTTTGGAATAAAAGTGTGTGCTACACACGAGTAAATGCGGTAATTACAGGAGTAGAGTTAGATCACGTGTATAGTTATTATGAGATTACAATGGTACATGCCTTAGCAACTACGGATAGTATACAAATAATAATTGAATTTCGTTTGAAATCTATGAACATATATTTTACGATTTATAGAGCTCATCCATTTCCAATCTTTGATCAGAAGTTAAAAATATATGTCCAGATTGTACCAAGTAATCCTTATATAGGTATTTCAGAGAACAGACAGTTCTATGCTCTTATGACAGAGGCCGATTTAAGTGAATGTAAAGGAGGTAGTAATGTAGTTTGCCCAGCCAATGTCCCAATGTTTTTTTTTATAAAGGTTCCGAATTGTTTAATGAGCATGATAATAGAGACGAGTCGTGATTATAGTTTGTGTAAGAGAGAAGTGCTAGGTTATTCATTTATGCCAGTGTTTATTAGGCCAGTTGATGGAAATAATTGATTATATTCAATATCAGAGAGAATGAAAATTATTAAAGTTTGTTTAGGTAAAGCAAACGGTACTAAAGTAGTAAATGAGTGGATACAGGCACAAGGACTGATTTCTCAGGAAAACAATTGTATGATTTTGAATGATCCAGTTCAACTTCTCCCATACAGTAACAAAGTAACTCAAGTAAAATACAATTTCCAAGATGTTAAGTTACCAGATATAAAGTCTTTGTTAACAGTTGAAGAAAGCGATGAGAGAAAAATAGCACAAGTAGAATTTCAAATAAACACAAGTCATGTTGATAACGGATCGAAAGTTGATTTAAAACATTTGATGTCAAGTTAAACAATTGAAAAACGATAAGATTGCAGAACTACAAAGAAGGAAGGAGATGTCATCCTTAGCTATAATTATGGGTCTTGGAATCTTCATGCTTGTCCTATTCTGTCTGAGACGACAGGTGATATCCCTGGCAAAGAAACGTCTGCAGAGGAAGAAGGGTAGTCGACGCAAGCTGATGGCAGACCATGATGTTTCGCCCGAGAGTCAACCCGAGGACATCGAGCTGTCAGAGAACCGGAGCAGAGCCCAGCAGCCCGTTCCAGCATCCAGTGTTCCAGTTGCAACGAACCGTAACCAGTCCATTGTTTTGACTTGTTTTAGTCGTAATGCAGTCGTCAGAAGCAACGAATAAGGGAGTACCTCTACAATAAGTGTTGAAAGCAGAGTAAAGTGTGCAATTAAATGAATAAAGAGAAAATTTGCAAAGTTCAAGGATAACGAGATGAAAAGAAGGTATAAATATCACTCACGTAACAAATATGTATGTTCATATGAAAGGTCTAAATAATCCATATATATAATATATTCAATTAATCACAAGTTAATATCCTATTATTCATATGTTAATATTTAAGTTGTTTATTGTTCACATATTCAAGTAATTGTAAACTGTTTGCGTAAATATGACAAGAGTAAATACTTTAATGCTTAATTACTTTTATGAAATCAAATTGTACCACATAAAAGAAATCATCACAATGTACACTGCATGAGAAATATAAAGCTACAACAGAGAGAATAGCACACGTCAAAAGAGAGAATAGCACACGTCAAAGACATTTGATAAAATGATACCAATTATAGAGAAAGAACTTTTATCACAAGGGAATTTATAATGTTTTATGTGTATATTATGAATTGTTTAAAGTGTATTATGTCATGTATTGATTGTTTAAAATGTATTGATTTGTTTCAGACTTCCAATAGCGTATTCCTGATTAAGCTATGTGAATTCACTAAGGAAAAGCCGACACGCATATATTTCTTTGAAATATTTTAATTTGGTTTTGACAAAGTTAACATAACGTTAAAGTAAGTTCAGTCCGTTAGTAGAACATATTTTACATTTGTTGTAGACTTGCACCCGTTTATTACACACATATTATGGCATTGTTTACATTCCTGATCCCGACGAACGACTGCCTGCCTCAGTGCTGACAACCAAATAATAATGACTTTCCCGCACCGGCATAGTATACCACACTCCTCCCTTCTAAACATCAAAGTCACACATTAAACATTTTACTATACATTTACACAATAAGTA